>PVJA010025207.1:0-31041 GCA_004027025.1 Myocastor coypus
TTTTTTTTTTTTTTTTTTTTTTTTTTTTTTTTTTTTTTTTTTTTGTCTTTTTGAGACAGGGTCTCGATATGCAGTTCAGGCTGGCCTTGCGCTCACTTTTGTAGCCCAGGCTGGTCTTGAACTCGCATTGATCCTCCTGCCTCAGCCTCCCGAGTGCTGGGATTACAGGCGTGAGCCACCATGCCCGGCTCAACTTCTTGGATTTTGACTATGATATATCATGCAGTTCTGTTTTGTTGCTTTTTTATACAGCTATGTGAAGTTCTATATACCTTGCTTATTCATATGTTAAGTTCTTTCTCATTTTGGAGCATTTTCTGCTATTGTAAACAAGATATATATATATATTTTTTTTTTTTAATTTTTTTTTTTTTTTCAGTACTGGGGATTGAACTCAGGACTTTGTGCTTGCCAGGCAAGCGCTTCTTCTACTGAACTAACTCCCTGGGCCAGCAAACACCATTTTTATGCTGTTTTCTGTCACTTGTTTTTTGCCTAATTTCAGTTAATCTTCAGTTAGTCTTTGTTGTATCTTCCAGCAGTCTCTATGTTCTCTTGTTTTCAAGGTTTCTCTAAGTAACAGGTCACTGGCTCAGCTTTATCTTCTAGTCTGACATTGTGGTCTCTGTTGGTTACTTCTACTCATACGTTCAGTGGGGTTTCAATCTGATTGCTATTTGGTACCTCCTCACAGAGGTACCCAAGGACTATGCAGGTCGTTCATGTTTTGCATCATATTGTTTAGCTCATCTAATTATTTAATTAGTGACTTCTGTAAACTCATTGATTGATTTGTTTGTTTTTGTGACAAGGTCTTGCTGTGTAGCCCAGGCTGGCCTCAAAACTCACAGCATCCTCCACCTGCTCCCCGCTGCTCTCATGCAGTGATTTTAGGCATGGGCAAGCAGACCTGGCTTGATTGTTTTGTTTATTAAGTCCATTATCTGTTTATCTATATGTTCTTTGAGCTTGCCAAGCATGTTATCATACTGTTTTAAATTTACTTTGTACTGGGAATTGCACTCAAGATTTTGAACTTGCCAGGCGTGCACTTTTATTACTTTGAATAATCCAGCTGTGTGCCTTTCTATTTCCTCCTCCTTGATGTACCAGGGATCAGCTTTGAGTAAGTTGTAAGGTTTTGGAGGCATTTTGTTGCCTTGTCTTCTCAGGTTTCTATTGTTATTTGTGTGTGTGTGTGTGTGTGTGTGTGTGTGTGCGTGTGCACACACTGAGATTTTCAGGCATTTATACTTGGAAGATTTAGTTGGTAGTCTGCAGATCTCTTTAGTTACTGTCTGCTCTTGAGTGATGCACACTAGATTTGGCTAATTGTAGGCCTTTACCACTCCCCAAGATCTGATTACCTTCATTAATTCGAGAGCTTGTTCAAAGCTTCTAGCAGAGAAGCACAGATAGTCATATACCCTTGATCAAGGAAACGTCCTGCTCTATCAGGGGTGGTTATTCTCTGCACAGTTTCAGGAGGAATGCATGTGGAGCTATGAGGGAGGCAAGTGACACTGGCCTCAATAGCCAGATCTGCCAAATCAACCCTGGTAATCAATGGTGTGACAGATGTAGCTAGATTGCCCTGATGGCCTACCTTCATTCAAAGGAGAGGATGTAGTGTAACTAACCCAGCACCCAGTTCTCCATAAAAGAATCAGAGTATTATTAATGCTATAAAGGCAATATGGACCTTTGCATAGAGAGAAAACCAGTAAAACAGCAATAAATATGCCACCCAGGCAAGAATTACATCAGCAACAATAATGGTGCTAAAGACAAACTGGATATTGACATACCATAAGGACAAACAATGTACCTCACTCACAGGAAAGAGATTCCCAATTATCTCAACACTAAAGCAATCTGGGTGTGGTGACATACACCTGTAATCCCAGCATTTAGGACACTTGAGGCAGAAGGAGAGTCATGAGTTCAAGGTCTGACTACATAGTGAGTTCAAGGACAGGCTGACCTGCATAGTAAGTAGATTAAAAATAAAACTCTAGGAGCTGGGGAGATAGCTCCGAGGCACAAGTGCCTGCTGGGCAAGTGCAAGGTCGTGAGTTTGAACCCCGGTCCCACAAAAAAAAAAAATAAATAAATAAAACTCTAACCAAATCTAACCAAGAAAACAAACATTAACACAAACCAAATACTGACATATAGTAGATATCTACTAAATGCAAAAACTATCCTTGACTAACAATATAAAAGAATTCAACAGTAATAGTGCAGAGTTGACTACCTAAAGATTTATAAGGTTTAATAGTTACACTATTGGAGCTGGGGAGATAGCTCCAAGGCACAAACGCCTGCTAGGCAAGTGCAAGGTTGTGTGTTTGAACCCCGGTCCTGCAAAAAAAAAAAAAAAAAAAAAATAGTTACACTATTGAAGATAGAGGAGGTGGGGAATAGGAGAATGAAAGAAGAAAAATTAAAAATCAAAAACAATGGAAGATGAGAACAGAAAAGAGACAGAATCTTATTAAGGATTAAAAACAATTTACCAGAATTAGATAAGGGCAACATAAAATAACAAAGAAGAAAAAAAATTGAAAGGAAAAAGGAAACTCCCTCAAAAAATAATGAAGGGGCTAGTGACATAGTTCAGTGGTCTAAGTGCTTACCTGGCAAGTGCAAGGACCTGGGTTTGATCCCTGGTATCACATGCCCCATGCCAGTCCTGCGCTGAGCCAGCCACCCAAAACAGGTGTGGTGGCGCACACCTATAATCCCAGCTCTGGGGTGGCTGAGATAGGAGGATCACTGAGTCTGAGCTGTCTAGTGAGATGCTGTACCAAATAAATACATAAAAGATTTTAAAAAGGAAGAAAGGAATGAGCCCTTGAAGCATTTTTTCCTGTTTTTGTTTGAATGAGTGGTTTCTTTCAAGCATATGCAGTTTGAGAATTTGGCAAATCACATTTTTCTTTGCCTAGTTCAATGGCCTATTGGTTTGTGGGGTGTCCACCTGCTTCAAATGTCCCTCTGTTTGTATACCTCGTGCTGTAGCAACTGTCCAAGAAGAGTGTGTCCTTGCTGCGTTGGCAGATGGGGAATACAACCAGCTCACTAATCTGTGCAATGTGCAGGCAGCAGGGAGGATCATAGCAGTCTGCTGGCTTTACTGCTGCCACTTTCAGACCTGGCCCCCTCTGAAGGCGACACGCCCTGGTCCTGGGTTTTCTGCAGAGTGGGGCCTTGCGTCTTTACTGGCCTGAGTGTAAACTTCTCAGGTGGTGTCACGGTTACTGTCTTGCTTCTGGGACAAAATAGCGGGCAGAAGTTAAAGGGGGAAATGTTTATTATGCCCCACAGTTGGTAGAGGTTTCAGTCCATCATTGGTTGGCTAAGGCAGGGTAGTATGGTAGAAGTGCATGGCAGAGGAGAAACAGTTCACAGCAAGACAGAAAGGAGGTAGCAAGCATCTAGAGGTGAAGCAAGCCTCCCTACAAATCCTCTGGGTGGTGCCACCCACTCCCAGGGTGGGCCTTCCCATCATCCACCCCCAGAAGTATGCCAGACCAGTCGGTGGACTGACTTGGTAATCGCATGCCCTTAATCCCAGTGTCACACACACTAGGTCCAGCCAGCTTCTCAGTAACCTACCTATGAGCACACGAGGCTTCAGGAAGACGGCTAGACACAAATCATAGGTTGCACCCTTGTACAGTTGTCTGCAATGGCTACTTCTCACTCAGCCATTATGGGAGGACAACACTGGGAACTTGGCATTTGTAGTTGTTTTGTGGCTTAGTCTTAAATAATCAACCCCTTGCCCCAATGGCACCTGATTAAATATTTTCTAGCAATATGGTGAGTGCTGTGCTAGATTTCTTCTCCAGCTCTAGTCTGCTATGTGGAAGGAGCTATATTTGGAGTAAAATCCCATCTTGGTTTTTTTTTTTGTCTTTTTGAGACAGGGTCTTGCTATGCAGTTCAGGCTGGCATTGAGCTCACTTTGGTAGCCCAGGCTGGTCTCGAACTCGCACCTATCCTCCTGCCTCAGCCTCCCGAGTGCTGGGATTACAGGTGTGCACCACCATGCCTGGCTATTTATTTTTTAAATGTTTATTATTTTGACTTATTATTATTATTATTATTTTGTCTTTTTGAGACAAGGTCTCGCTATGCAGTTCAGGCTGGCCTTGAGCTCACCTTTGTAGCCCAGGCTGGTCTCCAACTCAAATTGATCCTGCCTTTGCTTCTCAAGTGCTGGGATTACAGGTGTGTGCCACCATGCACAGTTATTTTTTTTATTATTTTAGGAAAGGGTTTACAGGATGTTCCGGGTCTCATGACTAGATTGGATTCATAGTTATCTGCCTGTTTACAGCTTCCCAAGAGCTGGGATTACAGGTGTGTTTTACCATGCCCAGTCTATTTTTTTTTTTAACGTTTCTTTTCTTTTCTCTCTTTTTTTTTGAGGGACTGGGGTTCAAACTCATGACCTTACACTTGTCAAGCAGGCACTTGTGCCACAGAGCTATCTCCCCAACCCCTAAATTTTTTTTTTTTTTTTGTCTTTTTTTTTTTTTTTGAGACAGGGTCTCGCTATGCAGTTCAGGCTGGCCTTGAGCTCACTTTTGTAGCCCAGGCTGGTCTTGAACTCGCACCAATCTTCCTGCCTCAGCCTCCCGAGTGCTGGGATTACAGGCGTGCGCCACCATGCCCAGCCCTAAATGTTTATTTTATTATTATCATTGTCATCATTATTATTCTTAACCAATCATTTATTTTTTGAGACAGGGTCTCCTTGTGTAGCTCAGGCTGGCCTTGAAGTCAAAGGGATCCTTCTGCCGCAGCCCCAGCATTTGGCAAGGTTCCAATTGTGTGCCACCATATCCAGATGGACCAGGGGTTATAGTTCAATCATAGAATGCTTGTGTAGCATGTGTCAGGCTCTGGGTTCAAACTCCAACACTGAGACAACAGCAGCCATCATCAGAAACTCCCCTAACAGACATTTGTCAAAGAAGACATAGAAATTCTCCTGTGAAAAATGCTCCATCTCACTAGCTGTCAGAGAAATGTAAAGTAAAACCCCAAGATGTCACCTCGCCTCTTTTAGAATCGATAAACCTCTACAATGTTGGAGAGAATGTGGAGAAAAGAGAACCTTAGCATACTCTTGGTGGGAATGTAAATTATAAAAACAGTATAAACCAGGCTGTGGTGGCGCAGGCCTGTAATACCAGCACTTGGGAGGGTGAGGCAGGAGGATTGGTGTGAGTTTGAGACCAGTCTGGGCTACAAAAACTGAGCTCAAGGCCAGCTTGACCTTGGTACCCATGGGAGTCCCGGCCCACTCAGATATGAAGGGATGAATATACAGTAGAAAATCCCCATCCTCTTTCTCTAGCCATCCAATTTACTTTCTCAAAAACAATCAGTGGGGCAGTTTGTTCCTCCTATCTCAGATCTTTTATGTACATGTGATAAAATCTCTCCATCCCTCTCTTGGTCTACAGGGTCTCGCTACACAGATCAGACTGGTGGTCATCCTCCTGTTTTCATTGCTGGGATTACAGGCATGCACCACCACACCTGGTTTTAATTACCTTGTCTCAGCACACCTTGGGTACTTTTTATTTTTCTGTGGAACTAGGGATTGAACTCAGGCCCTTGCACTTGCCAGGCAAGCACTTATTCTACTGAGCTATCTCCCTAGCTCCTCAGCATGCCTTGGGACTGGAGGCAGGTACAGTATAGCATGCCAGATTGGACCTGATCTCTGCAAGCATTTCAATCTTCTGAGCTGGCTGGCTGGTTCCCATTCTCTTCTCTCCTCTCCTTTACCCCTTCCCCTCTCTTTCTTTACTGTGTACATAAGTGCATAGTTTTGCTCTTGATATGTTTTCTCCTTTATCTGCTTCCAGTCACTTTGTTGTTTAATCCATAACACATTCAGCTGTGTTATGTCCTTAAGTTCTTATCTTCTTTAAAGTTCTTATATTAGGGAGACTATATGATATTTATGAATATAGGTCTGGTTTATTTCACTAATGAGTATATGTTTAATATACATCCATTTATATATCTTTACTGTTATGGCCGGCTCAACCTGCCCTGGGGGTGGGGCTGGCACAGCATGTGGTGTTGGGAATTGAACCTCAGTCCCTGAGGTTTCTTTTCTTTTCTTTTTTTTGCTTTTTGAGACAGGGTCTCAACTGTGCAGTTCAGGCTGGCTTTGAGCTCACTTTTGTAGCCCAGGCTGGTCTCGAACTCACAACGATCCTCCTGCCTCAGCCTCCCAAGTGCTGGGATTACAGGCGTGCACCACCACGCCCGGCATTCCCTGAGGTTTCCTAAGCTTACCTAAGCAGGTGCTTTATCTCCCTGGCCCAAATAATGCTACAATAAAAACTGGACACACATGGAATTTTATAATGAATTTAAGAATAATTTTTCCGCCCCCCCCAACCCGGGATTGAACTCAGGTCCTTGTGTTTGCCAGGCAAGTGCTTATTCTACTGAACTATCTCCCCAGCCCAAGAATAATTTTTATTATTATTATTTTTTGTCTTTTTTGAGACAGGGTCTCATTATGCAATTCAGGCTGGCCTTCAGCTCATTTTTTATAGCCCAGGCTGGTCTGGAGCTTGCACCAATCCTCCTGCCTCAGCCTCCTAAGTTTTGGTACTGCAGGTGTGCGTCACCACACCTGGATAATTTCTATTATTTCTGTGAGAACTATTTTCTACGTCTTTTGGGGTTTGGGTCTTTTCCTTATTGATTTCTAAGTGCTTTTATATTACAGTTATCAATCTTTTATCACTGATACAAATTGCACTTTTCTTGTTTACTGTGTTGATTTTATTAACACTTAAAATTTTTATTTATCTATTTGATACAGGGTCTTGCTACACAGTTCAGACTTGTAGTGATTACCCTGTCTCAGCCTCTTCAGTGCTGGGATTATAGGTATGCACCACCACACCTGGTTTGGGGGCCTACCTGGCATGTAGTACCAGGGATCAAATGACGGTTTTTGTGTTTGCCAGGTAGGAGCTTAGACTGCTGAGCTATCTCCACAGCCCATTTTGATTTTATTAGTAGTTTTTGTACCAAATCTAGAACTTTCCAGGGAGTTAAACTGGACAAAGATACCTATCCTTGGCTACTTAGCTGTGGCTGAAGGGGTAGACGGAATTTTCAAAGACCCTAGAGTTTACCCCTGTAGAATGGAAGAGGCTATAATGAGAGCAGAAATTATGTGGTATGAGCATATCCTAAAGGAGTCTATTACATTTCAGTGTGGAAGAAATATTTTCAGATATGTAGCTATTTCTCCTTTTCTGGGGAGAACTCAGTTTTAGAAAACATGCATCACCATAGTAGTTGGTGTGTAAGCACCTAGATAGCCCTAGGAGAGTATTATAAGTGGAAGAGCATTTGCATTACATGATAAAGTAACAGGAAGTGAACATGAATACTTTGATGGGTGCAAGTGCCTCAACATTATTATTTTTTTAGTTAATTAATTAATTTATTTATTCATTTATTTATTTCTTGTTTCAGAACCTTTGTTTGTTTATTCACTTATCTTTATGGCTGGCTCAGCCTGCTCTGAGGGCAGGGCTGGTGCAGCATGTGGTGCTGGGATCGAACCAGTCCCTGAAGCCACCCAAGCTTTCCCAAGCAGGCGCTTTAGACCACTAAGCCATCCCGCTGGGCCCCACCTCAACGTTATTAGAAGTAGGATGTATCAGAGAGAGTTCAACTGTTCCAAACGAAAGTGATGTAGCTGACAAAATGATGTCAGATGTCAATAGACCCTGGGCTCAATTTTTTTTTTTTTTTTTGCAGGACCGGCAATTGAACTCAAGCTTTAGACTTGTAAGGCAAGTGTTATTCTACTGAACTATTTCTCCAGCCCCTCAATTTATTCTTTCTTTTTCTTCTTTCTTTCTTTCTTTCCCCCTCTCTATCCAATTTATTTTTGTTATATATATATATATATATATATATATATATATATATTTATTTATTTATTTATTTATTTTATTTTATTTTATTTTTTTGTCTTTTTGAGACAGGGTCTTGCCATGCAGTTGAAGCTGGCCTTGAGCTCATTTTTGTAGCCCAGGCTGGTCTTGAACTCGCACCAATCCTCCTGCCTCAGCCTCTGGAGTGCTAGGATTACAGGCATGAGCCACCACGCCCGGCTAACAATTTTTTTCTTAGAGCTTTTGTTTATTTATTTGTTTTTATGGTTGGCTCAGCCTGCCCTGAGGGCAGGGCTGGCACAGCATGTGGAGCTGGGGATTGAACTGCGGTCCCTGTAGCCGCCTAAGCTTTCCTAAGCAGGCATTTTAGACCACTGAGCCATCCTGCTGGGCTCCTCTATCCAATTTATGTATTTGGCGCAGGGTATCACTACATAGCTCAAACTCATAGTGATCTTCCTATTTTCAGCCTCTCCAGCAAATTACAGGTGTGTGTCACCATGCCTGAACTCCGGGCATGGCATGTGGGACCAGGGATCAAACCCTGGTCCCCAAACTAGCCAAAGCTGGTGCTTAGTCTGCTGAACTATATCACTAGCTTCTGGGTTCAATCTGTAGTAGCAGCAGCAACAGCATGAACAAAGGCAACAGTTATAGTTATAGGGTGTAAAGTTTCCTCACTGCTATAGGATATAAGAAACAAATTATTTTTAATCCTGGGATCAAACCCAGAGCCTTGTGTGCTACGTGCCCCATCTCTGAGCTATACTTGCAACCATGATACGTGACTGGACAGTGCCAGAGAGCTGGTGCAACAGTGTGCTTCCACCCCAGGAAAGAGGCTGGCTTCCTGTCAAGTTCCTCAGGTCAAGGCAGAACATTTCCCCAGGAATGAGGAACTAATCCCTGGCATGACCTAGATTTTGTTTTTAAGCTGCTCTTTGCCAATCCCAACTCCACCCTTTCAAGTTTGGGAACTGTTGGGTAAAACAAGGCCACTTCTTCAGGGCACTACTTGGCAGGTGTAGGTGTGAAGCTTGATTCAGCCCATTTTTGCAGGAGTGGGAGGCAGTACACACATTGTTTACTCCCAAAGTGTGACGAAAGTATAATCTGAGATATTCTCTGTGTATAAGGATTTGTGGTAAAGTAAGTTTGGAAAAGTTACTCTATACTTACATGCTACTTCTAAAATTTGTAAGTACACTACTACCATAAATGCTCTGATAATTTATAGGTTCAGCAGTGTAGGGCCAGCCAGATAGCTCAGCAGACTGAAGTGCCTGCTTGGGCAGAGCACTGGCTGGGGTTCAATCCCTGGCATGCTGTGCCTGGCCTGTTCCTGGGGCACACTGAGATGGCAATTGAGACTGGTCATGGTAGCATGCGCCTGTTATCCCAGCTCTTCAGGCTGAAAACAGGAAAATCACTACAAGTCTGATCTATGAAGTGAGACCCTGTCCTAAATTAATAAAACAAAAAAGCAGAGTGTAATGCGAACTTAAAAGAAATGTGTACTTTAGGTGTATAATCCCTTATTTACATTTCTTTACATAACTGATACAATATAAATAGTAGGAAGTTACTAAGTTTCTGAGAAACATGGTCAGATTTGTTTTTTATGAAGTTTCCACTCAGACTGGAATATCGTAATTTTCCTTTATTTTTTATTTTGTACTTTGACACAGGGTCTCACTATGTACTTCAGGCTGCCCTTGAGTTTGCTATGTAATCCAGGCAGGCCTCAAACTTGCATTAACCTTCCTGCCTCAGCCTCCTGAGACTGGAATGATAGGCAGAAACTGTCATGCCCCTCACTTTTTACATTCTTAAAATTATGTCCTGTTGGTAATTTCTTTTTTTCTTTTTGTCTTTTTGAGACAGGGTCTCACTATGCAATTCAGGCTGGCCTTGAGCTCATTTTTGTAGCCCAGGCTGGTCTTGAACTTGCACTGATCCTCCTGCCTCAGCCTCCTAAGTGCTGGGATTACAGGCATGTGCCACTACTTCTGGCCTTTTTTTTTTTTTTTTTTTTTTTTTTAATTTTAGGGAAGGGTCTATAAGGTCTCACTACTAGATGGGATTCATAGTGATTCACCTGTTTACAGCCTTCCAAGAGCTGGGATTACAGGCGCAGGCCACCACGCCCAGTCTCCTGTTGGTATATTTATTTCCTCATATTTGTTGCTTTAAAAAAATTATTTATTTATGTATTTATTTATGTATTTATTTTATGACTGGTTCAGCCCGCCCTGGGGGTGGGGCTGGTGCAGCATGTGGTGCTGGGGATCAAACTATGGTCCCTGCGGTTGCCTAAGCATGTCTAAGCAGGTACTTTAGACCAATGAACTATCTCCCCAGACATTATTATTTTAATGAACAGAACATATTTATTAGGGGAAAAGAGCTTCTGTCAGAGATGGGGACAGAAGGGGGGCCTGAGCAAGTTGCTCCCCCTCCCCTTTTTGAGACAGGGTCTCACTATGCAGTTCAGGCTGCTCTTGAGCTCACTTTTGTAGCCCAGGCTGCTCTCAAACTCACACCGATCAGCCTGCCTCAGCTTCCCAAGTGCTGGAATTACAAGTGTGTGTGCCACCATGTCCAGCCAAAATTATTTTTCTCATGACTGAGTGTATTAATATTTGCAAATAATAGCTATCATTTATTAGGATTTAGTTTTACATCATATATTCATCTTATTTATTTGACAGTCTTTTTTTTTTTTTTTTTCAGGGACTGGGCATTAAAACTCAGGCCATTGTACTTGCCAGGTAAGCGCTTATTCTACTGAGCTATCTCCCAATCCCCATCTAGTACTTTCTTGTAGAAAAGTTCCTCCAACAATTTTATGTTCACCAGTGTCTTAGTTACTTTTTACTGGTTGCTGGGACAAATACCCGACACTCAAAATGAAGGAAGGAAAGGTTTATTTAGCTCACAGTTCCTGGAGGTTTCAGTTCATATTCGGCTGGCCCAAGGCTGAGTGGAATAGAGCAGAGAGCATCCAGTTCATGGCGGCAGAACAGCAACAAAATGGCGGCAGAGGTAGCCAGCCAAACACAGCAGCAGAGCAACAGCTACAGCTCTCGTCTGTTTCTCTGTCTCTCTTTATATTCCTATCAGGCTCTCCGCCTTAGGATATCCGCCCTAGACCACACCCATAGTCTCAGCCTTACTCAGACCGATAATCCCATCAGTACTAAAACCTATAATCCCAGGGATCATGGATCAAGTTTCAAACTCTAGAAGTCCCCGCCCAGTGACTCCATGAGGCTTTGGGGGGACTAGACATAAACCATAACAACCAGACATGGTAGCATATGTCGATAGTATCAGTACTCAGGAAGGTGAGGCAGGAAGATTGTCCTGAGTTCAAGGCCAGCCTGGGTTACATAGTGAGTTCAGGATTAGCCTGAACTATATAGTGAGGCCCTTTGTCAAAACAAAAACTAGTTGCATGGTGAACTTCATATGTTCAGTTACTTGAGGCATTGGGTTGTTTTATATGTCTGAATATTCCTTATAAATCAGAACTTTTTTTTTTTTTTTTTTTTGTACTAGGAGTTGAATTCAGGTTCTTGCATTTGCCAGGCAGGCACTGTGCCACTAAGCTATATTCTGAGTCTCATTTTCTCTTGAAATAATGTATAAATTAGATAATAATGTTCCTACATGTATATTTCTTTTTACATATTTTCATTTCTGTATGGGTTTTATACTACATGAAACTCTAAAGTTTATTTTAATGTTCTAAAGGATTTATGAGCAGCTTTTTTTTTTGTCTTTTTGAGACAGAGTCTCCTTATCTCTTTTTTTTTTTTTTTTGCGGGACCAGGGTTCAAACTCACGACCTTGCACTTGCCAGGCAGGCACTTGTGCCTCGGAGCTATCTCCCCAGCCCCTAAGGTCTCCTTATGTAATTGAGGCTGGCCTTGAGCTCACTTTTGTAACCCAGGCTGGTCTCAGACTTGCACTGATCCTCCTGCCTCAGTCTCCCAACTGTTGGAATTACAGGCATGCACCACCATGCCCGGCTTGAGCAGCATTTAAGATGTAGCTTGCAGAGGTTAACTAAACATCTATAAACATTATTTAAATGACATACTAGAATATGCAAATGATTTTGGAATTAGCATCATAGTGGAATCAAAGGTTAGGGAAAAAAATGAACAAGAACAAAATCAGATTCAAACAATTTTGAAAAATTTAAGATATCAATGGTCATTCACGACCTTCATTTTTTTTTTTTTTTGCCTTTTTGAGACAGGGTCTCTCCATGCAGTTCAGGTTGGCCTTGAGCTCACTTTTGTAGCCCAGGCTGGTCTCGAACTGGCACTGATCCTCCTGCCTCAGCCTCCCATGTGCTGGGATTATAGGTGTGCACCACCATGCCTGGCTATGGCCTTCAATTTTTATTTGCTGTATTAATAAAGTACTCCCACACATTGCAGGCAGTAGAATTGTTGTTTTTTTTTTTTAATGGTCCTTTATTTATATCCCCCTTTTCTTTGGTTTTGTTTCATTAGAGATGGGTGTTCCGTTGCTGTTATAGAAGCTATATTTATTTATTTATTTTTCTTTTTTTCAGAACTTTTGTTTGTTTATTTATTTTTATGGCCAGCTCAGCCTGCCCTGAGGGCAGGGCTGGCACAGCATGTGGAGCCGGGGATTGAACCACGGTCCCTGCAGCTGCCTAAGCTTTCCTAAGGAGGTGCTTTAGACCACTGAGCCATCCTGCTGGGCCCCAAGCAGTAGAATTTTATCTTTGAACTCAATAGTGCTTTTGTCTTACATATTGTGACTGAGAAATAAAATGAAACAAATCCCCCAAAATAAAAAATTTTAAGTTGAGCTTACCTGGGAATGAATAGTTTATATTATTATAAAAAGGGGGAGAAAAAAGGGGGGGATCCTGAGACAGGCTCTTTGGTTTACTTTACATTACTAATGTTTGTACTGCCATTCCACAAACATCCACATATGGTTTATTTTGTCCAAGGCTCCAAGGTTGGCAATAAAGAATATAAGGCTGAATGGGAAACAGAACCTATCTTTAAATAACAGATGACCCACTGGCCAAATAGTTCAGCGTGTTAAAGCACTTGCAAGCAGGCGCTGGGGCCAGGAGTTCAATCCCCAGGCCTGCCGTGCCAGCCTGGTCCTAGGTGTGCTGAGAGGCAATTGGTGGTGTGTGCCTGTAATCCCAGCTTTTGGGAGGCTGTAAACAAGTAGATGACTACAAGTCTGATCTAGTAGTGAGACCCTGAGAACTCTGTAGATCCTTCCCTAAAATAAGCAACAACAAAATAACAGATGATCCTGGACAGGTTATAAAGACATAAATACTTGTAATTATAATTAGCCAAAATACTCCAAGCCAATTCAAAGTACACAGGTGGCACAGATTATTATTATTATTATTATTATTATTATTATTATTGTCTTACTATGCAATTCAGGCTGACCTTGAGTCACTTTTGTAGCACAGGATGGTACTGAACTTGCAATGATCCTCCTGCCTCAGTCTGCCAAGTGCTGAGATTACAGGTATTAGCCACTAAGCCCGGAAAAAATTACTTTTCTTTTTTTTTTGTGGGACCAGGGTTCGAATGCACAACCTTGTACTTGCCTAGCAGGCACTTGTGCCTCGGAGCTATCTCCCCAGCCCACTCCCCCCCACCTTTTTTTGTCTTTTTAAGACAGGGTCTTGCTATGCAGTTCAGGCTGGCCTGGAGCTCACTTTTGTAGCGTAGGCTGGTCTCGAACTCACACTGATCCTCCTGCCTCAGCCTCCTAAGTGCTGGGACTATAGGTGTGTGCCACCAAGCCTGGCTTGGAACATATTTTTTTTTTTTTTTTTTTTTTTGTCTTTTTGAGTCAGGGTCTTCCTATGCAATTCTGGCTGTCCTGGAGCTCACTTTTGTAACCCAGGCTGGTCTCGAACTCTCACCGATTTTCCTGCCTCTGCCTGCCAAGTGCTGGGATTACAGGAATATGCTACCACGCCCAGCTGATTACTTTTAATTGTAAGGAAATTATACTTAGTTAACATAAATAATCAGGTTTAGAATTTAACTGTTAAGGGCCGGCCAGGATGGCTCAGTGGTCTAAAGCACCTGCTTAGGAAAGCTTAGGTGGCTTCAGGGACCCGGTTTGATCCCCGGCACCACATGCTGCGCCAGTCCTGCCCTCAGGGCAGGCTGAGCCAGCCATAAAAATAAATAAACAAAAGGAAAAAAAAAAAAAGAATTTGGGGCTGGGGAGATAGCTCCAAGGCACAAGTGCCTGCTGGGCAAGTGCAAGGTCGTGAGTTCGAACCCTGGTCCCACAAAAAAAAAAAAAAAAAAAAAAAAAAAAAGAATTTAACTGTTATGTAGATGAAAGGAGGCCTTTTTTTTTATTTTTTATGGCATCAGGGATCAAACTCAGGACCTTGGCCTTGCCAGGCAAGCACATATTCCACTGAGCTGTCCCCACAGCCCCTGAAAGGCTTTAGAGGAAAGCAAAAGGCTTATTCATTTTATTTACAAAATAATTTTACTCAGAAAACTAAAGACATTTGCTTTTTTTTTTTTGGTGGGACTGGGGTTCAAACTCACGACCTTGCACTTGCCAGGCAGGCACTTGTGCCACGGAGCTATCTCCCCAGCCCCTAAAGACATTTTCTTTTTATGGCCAGAATATATTTATTGAGTGAAAGAAAGCTTCTGTCCTACAGGAGTGGGCTGTCCTCTTAGGACATTTTCCAAAATATAAACTTTATTTCTTTAAAGGCTACTCTTTTTTTGCAGTACCAGGGATTGAACTCATAAAGGCTAGTCTTTTCTTGAAAACAGCAGAACTAATTTACTTCACTTAAAGTGCTAGCTGGTAGGTATTCTGCCATTTCTCATAGTCACCTGGCATTGTTAAGAATTAAATATTGTAGCCGGGTGTGGTGGCACATGCTTGTAATCCCAGCACTTGGGAGGCTGAGGCAGGAGGATCAGTGTGAGTTCAAGACCAGCCTGGGTTACAAAAGTAAGCTCAAGGTCAGCCTGAACTGCACATCGAGACCCTGTCTCAAAAAGACAAAAAAAAAAAAAAAAATTGTCACAGAATTCATTATAACTGATTGTAATAAAACTAGATTACAGAGCAGCGTGTGAGTAGGAGTAGCAACCACACCGTTTCTTTTTTTGCAATTACAAGACACACACTCTTAAATGACAATGAGCATGATAATCCATTTACTTCATGTACTAAGCAACTGCTGTCACTCTTTGAAAGATGTGTTGTACTTTTTCTATTGGCTTAATGATGGAACCAATAGGCAAGGAGAAAAGCTTTATAACTTGACTAAGATTGCTTTGTTCTTCATGTGATTCTCAGTTTCAGAACTTTATATTATTGATGTTTTTCCTTTAATGACAGAGTAGGCAATTTTCAAAAATATTCAGCTGGAGTGTTGTAATTCCTAGCACATGTTCACAGGCAAATCAATAATTTAAATACAAGTTTCTACTACAATGTTGAATATATTTTATATTAATTTAGTAGACTATCTTGACTTTTTTCTTTTTTCCTTGTTTCAGAACTTTTGTTTATTTACTTATTTTTATGGCTGGCTCAGCCTGCTGTGAGGGCAAGGCTGGCACAGCAAGTGGCGCTTGGGATCGAACCGTGGTCTCTGCATCCGCCTAAGCTTTCCTAAGCAGGTGCTTTAGACCACTGAGCCATCCTGCCAGGACCTTGACGTTTTTAATTACTAGGGTTCTTTCACTTCAAGTGTCACATCTTAAGTTATTAGTCTTTTATTTTTATTTTTGGTGTGCTCAGGCTGCCTTGCGGGTGGGTCTGGGGATCAAACCGCCGTCCCCTGTGCCTGACTGGGATTGCCAGTGAAAGCACTTAAATCACTGAGCTAACCAGAAGACCCCAATTACTGGTCTTTTCTTAAATGGGTGTCTAACAGCAGAGTTAATGCTAGGTTCCCTGAAAGAGCTATTTATATCTTGAGATTCTGAGTTATTATGCTTTCTTGTTTTTGGCCTTTAATGAAAGTGTTAATAGGGGGTTGAGGAGATAGCTACATGGCACAAGTGCCTGCCTGGCAAGTGCAAGGTCCTAAGTTTGAACCCCGGTCCTGAAAAAAAAAAAAAAGTGTTTAATAAAAGATCTGTACAGTCATTTCTTAACACTGGAACTCAGAGATCTCTAATACATGTACTGCGGAAGTGAGCACACTCAAGAGTTCTCTGAAAGGACAATTAAAACAAATTTTTTTTAGTTCCGTGGAGTTAATTTTATCAGAGAACTAACTTACCATTCCGACATCTCTACTTATATCTTACTGGTTTCTTTTTTTTTTTTTTTTTTAATTAATTTTATTTTTTTCTTGTTTTAGAACTTTTGTTTGTTTGTTTATTTATTTATTTTTATGGCTGGCTCAGCCTGCCCTGAGGGCAGGGCTGGCGCAGCATGTGGTGCCGGGGACTGAACCGCGGTCCTTGCAGCCTAAGCTTTCCTAAGCAGGCGCTTTAGACCACTGAGCCATCCTGCCGGCCCCATCTTACTGGTTTCTATAAAAACTACTAGAATGTTCTGCGTGTACCTATTAGATCTACAGAGAGAAAAAGAGTACGCTTGCATTTTGACCAAATCTAGGTTCATTTTAAAACTGCCATTATGTGTCTCTTCGATGTTAACGAATACTTCCTTGGGAGTATTTTGTTTTGTAAAAAAATGGCGAAAGCGGAATCCGGCGTAAATGCTAAGATAGAGCCAAGTAAACAACAGGCAGGAAAGCCACCCCCTGCTCTCAACCAGAAAGCCGGGGAAAGTATTTTCTTGCTCCGCAAACACCGGACGTTTCCTGCCTGAACTCCGGGAGCGCAGAGTTCAGCGGGGCGAGAAGCGGAACTCGCTCGGGAACAGGCGCTCCACAGCCGGCAGCGCGCCACTTCTGGTCCCAGTCGCCGAGGAAACTCGCGCTGCCGGGGTGCAGAGCCGCGCCGCGGCCCACGTGCGTGCGAGCGAGCGAGCGCGCGGTTTGTGCTTCCGCCCCGAGTTCGGCCCGCGCGTGGCGCCCCGGGCCCTTTGTCTCCCGACCCGGGCCTCCACCCCCGCCCCGTGTCGTGGGTCCCCTCCGCGTCCCGCCAGCCCCCCATCACCTAGCTTGGCCAGCGCGACCTAGTGTTTCGGCTCTCACGCTGAACAGGGTTCAGAAAGGCTGAGGTTCATCGAACCACTCATTTCGGCCTGAATTCCGGGTCCCGCGTCGCCGCGTAGCGCAGCGCCACGAGTCCCGCGCACCTGCCACCCTGACAGGGGCCCGCGCCTGCCCACGTCTCGCTGGGCCGCGGCGGGGGCTGCGCCACAGGCTTCCGGGCGAGCCCTCGCGGGTGTGGGCCCGGACGCTGCGGAACCCGTCGCGCGGAGCTCGCTGTCCTGAGGGAGCGGGAAAGTGGCGGCGCCGCGGGCTGGGGGCGGGCCGGGCAGCCCCGGGAGGGCCAGAGGTCGCGGCGCGGTAGGCGGGGGAGGCGGCCACCTGGGCGACGCGGCCGCCATTGCCTGCTCCCGAGACCCCTCCCCGCAGGCCGCCCACTCGCCCTCTCGCGGCTGGTCCTGCGAGGCTGCTCTTCCGCGGCTGGACGGAGAGCGGCAGTGTCTCTTCGCCGGCCGCACTCGCCGCGAGTCTGCCCCCTACGGCCGCGGCTGCTCCGCGACTCAGGCGCGCTGGAGAGCGCAGCGGCGGCGGGAAAGGCTCGCAGTCCCGCTCTGGCCAAGCCCCGACGCCCTCCGTTCGTTCCAAGAGCAGGTAAGGGCAGCGGGTGGGAGGCAGGCGGCGGGCTCGGCTCGGGCCCGGGCCCGAGAGGCAAGGGGTCCCGCGGCTCTGAGCCGAAGCGGAGGCCCGCAGGCAGCGGCGGGGGTGCTGCGACGGAACGCAAAGCTCCGGTCGCGGGGTGCCTGGCCCGCGGGCCGGGCCGCCGCGCGGAGGGGAAGCGAGGCGTGGGCGGGAGGCGGGTCCTGGCGCTCGGCCATAGGCCGGCGAGGGCTCCTCGGCCTCCCCGCGCCTGGCGGGCCTCCAGGCCCCGACACACCCCTCTGCCCCGCGGCTCCCCGCGCGCGCGTCCGCACTTGCCCTCGCGCCCCGCTCTGCTCCCGCTCGCAGTGTTCCTGGCGGAGTCTTGTGGGAACTTGAGGCCACCTTCCCGGGCACGGCGACCTAGCTGAGCGGCTTATTTACCCACTTGTCCAGACCCGAACACCCCGCTCCTCCGCACGCTCGGAGGGTGCTACTGCGAGGACTCTCTCCCTCGCCCGACGTTCGCGCATCCTGATCCTCGCCCACTCCCTATTTCATCTGCAACTTTGAGCCTGCCGGGACCTTGCGGGAACCCTTCAGCTTTCGGGACCCTCTCCCAGCTCCGTGTGGAAATTCAGCTTCGATAGTGTGAGTCATCCCACCCGGAGGCACTTTCTCACGAGGTTTTGGTTACTTCTGGTTTTTAATCCCCCTTTAAAAAGAGCTAGGGGACTTAAAAGAACATGTAGATACCAGGTCGCAGTCTGTATTAGCTGTAAGGAATCTTGCTAAGGGCAACTACCCGGAGACCTCGAATCTGATATATGTGGCCCGACAGGTTTGTACACATACTCGCCAAGCAGTGGTTGTACTGTCTCCACAGCACAGGTCACACTAGTGGGCCGGATTGGCTGGTTTTTCTACTCGACTTTTTTAAGCCAATCGAGAAGCGCGGCTTGCCTGGAGACTGGTTAACTCAGAGAAGGTGGGGATTGGTTGAACTCAGAGAAGAAAATCCTGGAGATGAACTGGCGCTTTAGAAAACAGAGGTTGACAGCTGCCTTTCATTTTTTTTTTTTTTTCTTTTTCTTTTCACGACAGGGTCTCGCCATGCAGCTCAGGCTGGTCTTGAGCTCGCTTTGTATCTCAGGCTGGTCTTCAAATCATGACGACTCCTGTGCTCAGATTACAGTCGTGCGCCACCACACTGGGCTTTGCCTTTGCTTTTACACAGAAAAGAAAAAAAAAAAAAATCGTTGATACTACTATTGTCCTTTTTATACAGTTTGTTTTGAGATAGGGCCTCTCTGTCATTCTGGCTGGTCTTTAACTCACTCTTTGAGTCCGGACTGGCTTCGATCTCACAGCCCCAACCCCTGCCTCAGCTTCCCAAGTGTTGAGATTATAGTTTTATAGTTTTCCAGTGTTTTCAGTCCAAGCAGTTTTCTTTTGAAACTTGCTCTAATGCTCATTCTTTTTTTTAAATTTTATTTTTTTTCCTTGTTTCAGAACCTTTTTTTTATTGACTCATTTTTATGGCCCGCTCAGCCCGCCCGAGGGCAGGGCTGGCGCAGCATGTGGAACCTTCTATCCTGAAGCCGCCCAAGCTTTCCCAAGCAGGCACTTTAGACCACTGAGCCATCCCACTGGGCCCGAGCCCCAAATGCTCATTCTTTTAATTTTTGAGGAATAAACTCTTATACACTTCAAGAAATCTAAACAAATGATTTTTATTTTTTTAAAATTTAAATCAACTTTAGTTCTTATGCTGTGGCTTTTAAATTGCTGTGTGAGAATGGGGGTATGGTGGAAATGGTGGAAAGAACAGGAAATATTTGGCAGCTCAATACCTACCTACCTTTCTTTCTTTTTCTTTTTGAAACAGGGTCTCACTATGCAGTTCACGCTGGCCTTAAACTCAGTTTGTAGCTCAGGATGGTCTCAAATTCACAACAAGCCTCTTGCCTTTGCCACCTGAGTGTGTGCTGATATTATAGTCGTGTGCCACCATGCCTGGCTCACTCTATAACTTAGTTAATTAAAAAATGCCAGCCTGTGAACAGTGATCCCTACATATCAATCTGCAGTTGACTGGTATTGATTTGAAGGGAAGGGAATGGGAGCCCAGAACTTCATAGAAAAAATGGGCTAAGGTTATGGTAACGTTGTGCTGCTTTTGTCATTAAAATATATCCTTAGCCTCTTCAGTTTGCTTATATACAGCCACATATGTTTTTATTTATTTATTTATTTATTTATTTATTTTTTTGTCTTTTTGAGACAGGGTCTCGCTATGCAGTTGAGGCTGGCCTTGAGCTCACTTTTGTAGCCCAGGCTGGTCTCGAACTCGCACCAATCCTCCTGCCTCAGCCTCCCAGAGTGCTGGGATTACAGGTGTGAGCCACCACGCCCGGCTAGCCACATATGTTTTAATAGTCTGAATTTTGATTTATTGAATTTATAAAATTTTCTTACTAAAGTTTTTATCTGTCTAATTTTTAAAGTTCAGACTGGCCTTTAATTCACTGTGTAGCCCAGGCTGGCCTTGAACTCATAACAGTTTTCTTGCCTTGTCCTGAGTGCTTGGATTAGAGGTGTGTGCCACCATGCCCTGCCTGATGTCTTAAAAACATGCCTACTTGATAGATTGTTAAGACTATTGGATAGATGGTTAGGTTTAATAAGGTTTAGGAGGCATTTTACCTTTTTGCCCTATGCCTTGAATCTTAGTATCACTCTCCAGAAATCTTTAATACATCTAGATGAATCAGTTCTGTCTAAATGCATAACTAAAGTTAAAAGCATTTCATTAATGTCGGTGCTAGAGTAAACTGGCTAAGTCAGTTAGACTTTTATGACTAGTAACCAGTGGAAGTAGTGGATCAAAGAATAGGGTCAAGTTTTTCATGTCTTTGTTGTTTTATTTTACAATACATTTAATAAGTTCTTGCTATTAATTAGTTTGGGTGACTAGCATGAATAATCCTTAATTTTCTGTTCCAAAGCAGAACAGGTTTAACTTTTAGAACTTACTGTATTTTCTGTTTAGTGTATCTTTACTACTGTTCTTACTCTCCCCTTCCTCAACTTTTTGTTAAACCATAACTTCAACTTGTAGGTAGCTTTTGTTGTCTAGTCTTTCTTCCTATTCATTTAGCTAATCAATGTATTGAGCCACCTCCTTTATTAGGTGAATTGAGAGAAAAATAAGAAATAGCTCTTATTTCTTTCAAGTCAATGTTTGTACTGCATATTATGTACTGAATTCTCACCACTCATGCACTATCTAATCATTTTCTAGAAATGAGATAGAAAAGAGGCAGTTTGAAAGTTGATACTGACAGGCCAGTGAGATAACTCAGTGGTCTAAAGTGCCTGCTTGGACAAGCTTAGGCAACCAGAGGAACTGTGGTTTGATCCCCGGCACCACATGCTGTGCCAGCCCTACCCCCTTGGCAGGCTGAGCTGGCCATACATTAAAAAAAAAAAAAAAAGTTGATACTGAATCTTATTCTCCTATTGTTGTAACTTGTAACACCATTCATCCCACTCCAGAGGTATGTAAATACCCTAAAGTGTTGGCAGGAATGTCCAAGATACTTCAAAATTTTTCCTCTCAGTTACCACACTGATGATTCTGTAATCTTCATCCTGAAGGGCTCTTTTCTGATAGCCAAACTTTCAAAGTTTCATGTCATTTGGTACCTTAAGCTTAGTATATCCTAAGCTCTAGTCATTACTGACTTTGCCCATTCCAAAGCTAATAGACTGCCTCTTTCCCATCTCATCTCTAGAGAATTCTATTAGCTGGTGCATGTGTGGTATAATTCAGTGAATAGTATGAACTACAAATATTAGTGTGAAAGAAATGGACTATTTCTTACATTCTCATTTTTCTCTCACAGTCTGGTTGGTTGTTGAGCCCTACTGAATTCCTTTTTTTTTTTTTTTTTTTTTTTTTTTTTTTTTTTTTTTTTTTTTTTTTTTTTTTTGGTCTTTTTGAGACAGGGTCTTGCTGTACAGTTCAGGCTGGCCTTGAACTCGGTTTGGTAGCCCAGGCTGGTCTTGAACTCTCACTGATCCTCCCGCCTCAGCCTCCTGAGTGCTGGGATTACAGGCGTACGCCACCACGCCCGGCTTGAATTCCTTTTTCTTTAGTGATGTCTTGAGTCTGTTTTTCTTTGTGTGGGACTTGGGGTTAAACCTAGGGACTTAAACATTCTAGATAAATGCTCTACTACAGACCAGCAATCCCAGATGCTTTATTTTATTATCTTTTAGTTTTGAGACAATGTCTCACTAAGTTACCCAGGTTGGCCTTGAACTTTTTTTTTTTTTAAATATCAGACAAAAACTGGCATAAACAAATGAGATCCACATGGTCGATTGGATGGGGGAAAAAGTTAAGTCATCATATATGCCAGCAGGAGACTTGTGAGCCCCACTAAATGGAGTAAGATTTACCTGATACAATGTTTTAAGTACAATCACCATCTATCTTGTGTCCACCAGCAGTTGCCAACACTAGGTTTCCAAAGCTTCTGCCTTATTTAACACATGGTGACCGGAGGGGAAAGTTGTCAGGAAATGGTTGGCAGATAACCAGTTCAAGGCACAGGCCAACCTAATGTCCTTGCAAGACTTAAAACTCTTGTTTCACTTTTTCTTGCAAAACTTTTAGTGGGGAACACTCATTGCATATCACTTACCTTATTCTGTAGAAGTCACTTTTGCTGAAATGTGGACTTGTCTGACCCTACAGATATTTGAGGGATAACTTGGCTTATTTGTGTTTCAGTAGCTATAGTACAAGTAGGTGAAATCCTCTGTTCCTTCTTATCATAGCACTCAGACCCGGAGGACTGCAACAGTGTTGCTAGAAGCTACAGGGACACTAAGATTTGTGGTTCATTGTTCTGCAAGGAGCTCAATCCTCTCAACAGGTGTTGATTTTCCTTTCCTGAAGCCCCCATCTGCAATTTTATTTGTGTAAGCTTCCTGTGTTTGACCCAATTTTTCCATGAAAGATCCTGCTGCATGGTTATGTTAGGCGAGGTCAGCTGAACACCATTATTTGACTTGAGAAAAACACTAATAGGGCCAGCGAGATGGCTCAGTGGTCTAAAGTGCCTGTGGAGGAAACTTAAGGCAAGCTCTGCGACTGCTCCTCGATCCTTGGCACCACATGCTGTGCACCCCCACCCCAGGGCGGGCTGAGCCAGCCATAACACAAAACAAATAAATGAGATTTAAGAGAAAAAAATCTTTGAAAACAAACAAAAAACCCTAATAACTCTTTCCATCCACTCTATAACTTACGTGCTTTACATATATTATAGTTTGTGTCTAGTTGTTCCCCCCAAAACCTCATGCAGTCATGGGGTGGGGTCTTATGTAGATTGAGATTGACTCAGCTGGGATTATGTGTTTTAGTACTGATGAGATTATGGTCTGAGTACTGCTGGGAATTATAGGTGTGGCCTGAGGCAAACAGGCTAAGGCAGAGAGCCTAATGTAATTTAAAGAGAGATAGGCAGAGTTGGGCTATTGCTCTGCTGCCCTGTTTGGTCGGCTACCTCTGTCACCATTTTTTTGCTTTTCCGCTGCCATGAACCGGATGCTTTCTGCCCTGTTCCACTCAGCCTTGGGCTAGCCAAGTATCGACTGAAACCTCCAGTAACTGAGCTAAATAAACCTTTCCTTCGTTCATTTTGTGTATTGGGTATTTGTCCCAGCAACATGAGAAAAGTAACTAAGACAACATAATAATAGTAGTAGTTTTAAAAATATCCAAGAACCCATGTTATAATAGGTAGTCAAGAGAATTTCCTTGGGCTCTATCCTTTGCTTGAAAGGCATTAACATTTTACCTCATTTTTTTTTTTTTTTTTTTTTTTTTTTTTTTTTTTTTTTTTTTTTTTTTTTTTTTTTTTTTTTTTGTCTTTTTGAGACAGGGTCTCACTATGCAATTCAGGCTGGCCTTGAGCTCACTTTTGTAGCCCAGGCTGGTCTCGAACTTGCACTGATCCTCCTGCCTCAGCCTCCCAAGTGCTGGGATAACAGGCATGCACCACCATGCCTAGCTATTTTACCTTATTTTTCCAAGTTTCCACAGCCAACAGAGGCTTTAAGACATATCCTGCCAGAGGTCGGAAGGCAAATGCATACCCTATAGGTCAGGAGATCCAAGGTTGGAGATATCTTAATGGGACTCTGTCCAATGGCCTTGAACTTGTGACCCTCCTGCCTCCCAAGGAATTCCAGATGACAAGTGTGCACCATAATGGTCAGTTAATCTGTTCCTTTCTTTGAGGGGTGGGTGGGACTTTTTTTAGACAAGATCTCACTATGTTATGCAGGCTGATCTTGGACTCACTTAAAAGTACAAGACAGCCTCAAACTCTGAACCTTCTGCCTCAGCCTCCCAACATTGGGATAACAGGTGTGCACCACTATGCCCTGTGCTTTGCTCCTTTTTTTCATCCCTTTATTCCTATTGGTGCATCCCACCCCGTGTGTCAGTATCACCCATCACCTTGGTTACTGCAGTTGCCTCCACCTCCTAGCCAATACCCACCTCAACTGTAGCTAGAGTCATTTTGCTAACACATTTGAGCATTCAGCTCCTCTGTAAAACTTTTTTTTTTTTGGTCTTTTTGAGACAGGGTCTGCCTTGAGCTCACTTTTGTAGCCCAGGCTGGTCTCAAACTCACATCAATCTTCCTGCCTCAGCCTCCCGAGTGCTGGGATTACAGGTGTGCGTCACCATGCCCGGCTCTGTGTAAAACTTTTATGCATCTTTTCTTTGCTTTCAAGATGATGTGTAAACTTCATTTGACTTTCAGGACCTTCAGAATTTGGCTTCTACTTCGCTCCTTTGTCTTCTGCCTTTGGTGTCCTAATCCTCATCAGTTGTTTGCATTTCTCTCTCAAGATGCTAACATCATTAGATACAGACCACTGTACAGATGCCTTCATCTGTCCTAAGTACTGTACTTGCTGTTCCCTTCTTAGCTTCATTTTTGTTGCCTCTTACTTGTCTTTCCAGGGTAGTTTGGGTGACCCCCTTGTAAGAAAGCCCTTTTTGATAAAGTCGTCCTGGCAACTTATTTCCCTGGTACTCCAATATGCTCTCATCATGCTATAATTGCTTATCATCTCATGAGGCATTGGTTAGGGTGTCATAAAGGAAAGAGGCAAATTGAATGTGTTGTAAAAAATGATGTGCTTTGCATGGGATATATTAAAAAAGGGAATTAAGTGGTCATTTTGGGATTTACCTAGTAGGGAAGGGAAAGATACAATGTACCTGATAGATGAAAATTTTCAAGTCATGAAAAGCACATTCAGCTATTTGACAGCCTGAATGTAAAATAAATACCTTTTGACATCCAATTTTCATTTATTCAGTTTCTCTAGTAGGATTTTTGGAGTGAAAATGCTTGAAGTAGCCCGTGGAAAGAAAACTGTTGGTCATATGACCAGTTAACAATTTGTGTGATGGAGGTGGCCATGAGAGCTGGGGTGGGAATTTGGCCTTAGTTGAATCTTTCCTGTACTTATAGTCTGTGTATACATATAGGCTTCACTCCTTGCTGTACATGGCAGGACCTGTTCCTGTTCTCTTAGAGCCTCAGGTCAGAGACTCTAGGTAGATTTGGTCATAAGTTCTTTCCTTGACCAGTTCCTACAGCTGAGGGGATAAGGTGTGCAGTTAAGTTCAGCCTACGACATGTCATACCATTTGTAGTCATGGCCCTTTTAGTAGAAAACTGACTCGTGGTGGGGAGGGTAATGAGTTCTGAGCAGACAAAAAGAATACCTGTTATACTTCATAACAACCCTTTTGATTATAGGTTGTATTATGGACATGAATGTTCCAGGTTTGGAAATGCTAAGTCCAATATTTTGAAGAACTATATTGGCCTATTGGTGTATGCTAGCCATATAACATGAATTTTTTTTTTCTTCTAAATGAGACACATGTCTGTGAGATGCTTATAGAGTAGCAGTCTAAACAAATAAAAGAGTATGCCTAAGGTACAGGGGAGTGCAGACTAAATCAGACTTTGGCCCTAGTTGGATCTTTCCTGTACTTATAGTCTGTGTATACATATAGGCTTCACTCCTAGCTGTAGATGGCAGGACCTGTTCCTCTCCTGTTCCTCAGCACAGTGGAAAACTTTCCTGAAAGAAAGTTGAGAGTCCTGGGGATGTGGTTGACTGGTAGAGCTTTTGCCTTGTGTACATAAGACCCTGGGTTTGATCCCCAGCACTGCACACACGTGTGCACACACACACACACAATTGATTGTCTGTTGGATTAAAAAGAAAAAAAAAAAAAAGGATAGTTAGTAGAGCCAAAAAGTATGGCTTTGATGGGGCTTTGAGGCAGAGCATATGAGAAGCACAGAAATTTGATTTTGCCCTACCTGAAGTGAGAAACAAGTAAATCCTGGTGGAGTAAAGAGTGTCTGAGGGGCTGTAGGGGAGAGGAGGTCCTGAGGTTGGCAAGGGGCATGACATACAAGTTCTTTTTTCTTTTTCTTTTTTTTTGTTTTGTTTTAATGTATCTACACAGATTGGACTTGTAAGGATCCTCTTGTTTTCAGCCTCCCAAGTGCTCAGATTATAGGCATGTGCCATACAGTTGCTGTCTCAGTGCACCCTGGGGGCAGGGCTGGCACTACATGTAGTGGCAGGGATCACTGGTCTCATAGAGCCTGCTCTATAAGCAGGGGCTTACAAAACTGAGCTCAAGGCCAGCCTGAACTGTACAGTGAGACCCTGTCTCAAAAAGCCAAAAAAAAAAAAAAGCAGGGGCTTATAGAAGTTCTTTAGTGCATTATCAAGGAGGTAGATCTTGATCTTGAAAGTGATGGTAAGTCTTTTTTTTTTTTTTTGTTTGTCTTTTTGAGACAGGGTCTCACTATGCAGTTCTGGCTGGCCTTGAGCTCACTTTTGTAGCCCAGGCTGGTCTCGAACTCCCACTGATCGTACTGCCTCAGCTTCCCGAGTGCTGGGATTACAGGTGTGCGCCACCACACCCGGCCTGATGGTGAGTCTTTTAGGCCTTCCAGTGGTAACAAACAATCTGCCTTGGCACACATGGTCCCAGTGCTATAGAGAGTCATTGAAAAATTTTGATGCTTGGCCTTTCATGTTTGATGTGCTTATGTGATATCTGTGTGGATATGTCTACCAGCTAGTTAGCAATGCTGAAGTCAGTTATAGGTATCAAAGTCATGAATTTGGAAAGACCTAGGATAACTGCTGTGAGGTTGGGTACAGAACCTGAGAGAACAAAGACACTGAAAGAGAGAAAACAAAGGATCTATCAGAGTTGGGTTGACCAGAGATATTCCAGAGTAGTGTGCCTGCATTATCCACACAGGGTACACCCCTACATCCTGAGTAGCCATCTGAAATGGCAGGTAGTATCCAATCTAGAGAGACTGCTTTTTTCTGTAAGCACTATACATAGTTATGATGAAATGTAATTTATAAATTAGGCACAGTAGGAAAGAGCATCAGTAATTAATGAGAAAAACACTCAGGACAGTACACTAATGAAAATGTTAATGTTGTCTCAGAAATAGTATCCTGCACTGTTTATCTTGTCTTTTTTTTTTTTTTTTTTTTTTTTTTTTTTTTTTTTTTTTTTTTTTTTTTTTTTTTTTTTTTTTTTTTTTTTTTTTTTTTTTTTTTTTTTTTTTTTTTTTTTTTTTTTTTTTTTGAGACAGAGTCTCCTTATGCTGTTCAGGCTGGCCTTGAGCTCACTTTTATAGCCCAGGCTGGTCTCGAACTCACACTGATCCTCCTGCCTCAGCCTCCCAAGTGCTGGGATTACAGGCATGCGCCACCATGCCCACTTACTCACTGTTTTATCTTGTGATGATGTTCAATGATACAATGTATGTGCTGAGGTAAAGTGAGCTGAATGACATAGTCATTGTGATGAAACATTGGCTAGTATATTCTTTTTCACTGAACCTCTGAAAGCTGTGTAAGCAGTGTGCACCATTCTGCACACCCCCCCAGGTGAGTCATCCTTTTGATCAGTGTATCCATTCTGTATGTCGTACCTATCATTGGTCCCTTAGTGTCCCTCATGGGTATCTGGACCACTGCATGGTATTAGAGTACTTTTCCTTAAGTAATTGTCAGTGGTAGACAATTTAGAATTTAGGGACTGTGTATATTTGAAGTTTTTCATTTAATATTTTATATATATATATATATATATATATATATATATATACTTTTTTTTTTTTTTGCTTATGCCACTGAGCTGTCTCTGCAGCCTAATATTTTCAGACTGAGATTTATCACATGTAAATTGAAACCATAGAAAGTGAAATTGAGAGTAAGGGAGGACTGTTATAGATGAGAATTGCACTGTCAGTCAACAAAAAGTAGAAGCTGAAGCAGCAAATATAAAGCAACCTTTAAGAAACTGATACTATACAGGAAGTATTAGTTTATTTAGTTGGAGTTAAGCATTCTCCCAGGGCTGCTGAGACAGCTTAGCAGTCTGAAGTGCCTGCTTAGGCCAGCTTAGGTGGGTACAGGTGCGGTTCTCAATTCACAGTGCCTCCTGGCACCAAGTTTGGGTGAATTGAGAAAAAACTTTTGAAAGTTCTTCCAATTTAGGATACTGAAATTTTTATTTCCTGTCATTTGTAAATACAGGAGGGATTGGAAGTTTTTTTTTTTGCGGGGGAGAAGTGCTGGTTGGGAGAAAAGAAGCTGTGGAGCATAGAAGTGGAGATAATATAGTGCAGGGCAAAGCAGGTAGAGTGTTAATATCCAGTGAAGCTTATTTGTCAGGTTACCCAGGTTGGTGATTGATTGTATAGTTGTAATTAAATTTACTTAACTTCTTAGGATTTCTGCCCCTTCCTCCCTTCTTTTCCTTTTCTTCCTTTCATCTTCTGTTTTGCTTTCTATTCTCCCTTCTTCCCTTGCTCTCTCTTTTCCTCCCTTGATGCTAGGGATGACTTAGGTAAGTGCTCTATCATTGAGTGTATCCCCAGCCCTATTTCCTAGGATTCCTGTTTGTTGTTTTATTTTTTCTTTCTTTAATAATAAAACAAGATAATTTATTCATCCCAGGGATGCAAGGATGGTTCAATATATGCAAATCTATAAATGCAATACACTATATCAATAGAGCCAAAGCAAAAAATCACTTAATTAACTCAATTGATGCGGAAAAGGCCTTTGACAAAGTCCAACACTCATTCATGTTTCAAGGGCCTCTACCTCAACCTGATAAAAGCCATCTACAATAATCCAACAGCTAACATAATTCTAAATGGGGAAAAACTGAAGTCTTGATAGTCTCAAATGTGGCACAAGACAAGGATGTCCTCTATCACCACTACTATAGCCATTAGACAAGAAAGAGAAATAAAAGGAATAAGAATAGGTAAAAAAGTAAAACTATCACTATTTGCAGATGACATGATAATCTACTTGGAAGACCCAAAGAACTCCACCAAGAAGCTACTGGAATTAATACACAAATTCAGTAGCATAGCAGGTTGCAAAGTCAACACACAGAAGTCAGTGGCATTCCTCTACACAGATAACAAACACACTGAGGGAGAAATTAGAGAAGCAGTACCTTTTGTGATAGCACTGAAAAAAAATGAAATACTTAGGGATTAACCTAACTAAAGCAGTAAAAGACCTTTTCAATGAAAACTACATTACTTTGAAAAAAGAGATCCTAGAAGATTTCAGAAAATGGAAAGATATTCCCTGCTCCTGGATAGGAAGAACTAACATTGTTAAGATGGCCATACTCCCTAAATTGTTATACAGATTTAATGCAGTTCCTATCCACATACCATCAACATATCTCACAGACCTGGAGAAATCATTCCTAAAATTTATTTGGAACCAAAAAAGACCCAGAATTGCAAAGACAATTCTGGGTAACAAACATAGGGCAGGAGGCGTTACAATTCCTGACCTAAAGTTATACTACAAAGCTACAGTAATAAAATCAGCATGGTATGGCAAAAGAGGAGACCTGAGGATCAGTGGAATAGCTCAGAAGATGCAGAAGAAAATAGAAACACACTCAGCTACCTTATTTTTGACAAAGGGGCCAAACATGTTTACTGGAAGAAAGATAGTCTCTGTCTCTCTCTCTTTTTTTTGTCTTTTTGAGACAGGGTCTCGCTATGCAGCTCAGGCTGGCCTTGAGCTCTTGAGCTCATTTTTGTAGCCTAGGCTGGTCTCAAACTCGCACTGATCCTCCTGCCTCAGCCTCCCAAGTGCTGGAATTACAGGTGTGAGTCACCACGCCCAGCTAAGATAGTCTAACAAAGTGCTGGAAAAGCTGGCTCTCTACATGCCGAAAACTAAAACTTCACCCTAGTCTGTCACCATGCACTAAACTAAAGTCAAAATGGGTTAAAGATCTAAATATTAAAAGAGAAACATTAAATCTCCTGGTAGAGAAAGTGGGAGGAAATCTTGAAGACATCGGAGTAGGCAAAACGTTCATGGACAGAAATCAAATTGCACGTTTAACACTTGAAAGCATCAACAAGTGGGACCTCCTCTGGCTAAGAAGTTTTTGCATGTCAAAGGAAATTACCAACAGAGTGAAAAGACATCCCACAAATTTTTTTTTAAATTGATTTAACAGAAAAGCTATGATTTTATTGAAATTCTTACAGAGTAAAATCCATGAGAAACCTATGGGAAATATTCTCTAAAAGTGAATACTAGCATTTGCTCTCCACTCTGTAATTTGATAAGGCCTCACATATTTGCACAAAATGAAAGGCTGTAGGTTTTACTCAGTAGCCTGAAAGACATGGAGAACCTACAGAATAAATGACTGCCTCATCTCCAGATGCTGGGAGTGGATTGCAGCACCCGGGCATGAGTTCTGTAACACTGGATTGCACTCCAGCCTTCACTGCAGACACCCAGATTTTTTGTAGGTACCTCCTCCCATGAGCCAGCTCACAAGTACCTCAAGCCCATGATGTGATTCTCATTTTGTACAAAAAGATAAATATACATGGCAGTGGGACAAAGGTATAAACTCTAGGCAGCATTAAGGAAATAAAGGATTTGGTTTGCTTTCCTGGGGAGAAAAAGGCCAAGACACAGAATCACACTTCAAGTTAAAAAAGACAAATTATCAAATTCACCACCTGCCATTATTACATCAACATTTTTTTAAAAGGGCATTTTATTTTGTTTTTGGTTTTCTTGAGACAGGGTCTCACTATGTAGTTCAGGCTGCCATGAACTCACTATGCAGCT
>PVJA010025208.1:0-31025 GCA_004027025.1 Myocastor coypus
GCTTTGCCTGGCCGAGTCCTCCTTACTGCATAGCTTCCTGGTCCTGCTCTGCGGTTGGCAGTTTCCGTGGGGACTGTTGGTCTCCTTCCCGTGCCCCTCCCTGCTCACCACTCTGACTCCCAGCCTTGAAGAGAACCAGGGGCATAGGAGACGCTTGGTCAGTAACGGCTGGTGAGTGAATAGATTTAATTTATGTGGAAGAAACTCATTGCTTTTCTGGTTGTGCCTTTAAAAAATGGGTTGCCTCTTTAAAAAAATTGGGTTGTGTGTGTGTGTGTTTTTTTTTTTTTTTTTTTTAAAGGTTGTGTCTGAGTGGAATGAAGTCAGCCCGCTAGCTAAGCTCTTTATCTGAATAATGCCAAACATCCAGATCCTCAGGTATTGTAGATGTTGAGAACCGAGCAGACCCAGCCCTATGACAGACAGATTTCAACCACGTGAATGGACCCACACCTCAGAACATGAAGATGGAGGCTGTGGCATCTGTTTCAACCATGGCCGCCATTTTACACCTCTCTCTCTTCACTAGTAGAAATATTTCTTCTCAGAGGAAAAATGCCTCTCAGTAGAGGAAACTTTAGAAATTGTCCACACCACCATTTTCCCTGTGAGACGCATCACTGTAGTTAAGAAACCTGTTTAATTTTACCTGACCCACTATCTGGGAACTTAAGCCCTTGGAATCCTATTCTTTTTTCCTTCCTCATGTAATTTATGAAACAAAACTAACTGGGAGACACTATGTAAAAAATCATCCTGATTTTAACAGTGACCACGAAGAGCTTTGCTCCCTGAGTGTGTGACCTGTCTGTGTGCAGAAGCTTTATCTTTCCACTTCACAGATCTCTGGAACATGCGTGGAAGGAAACTATGCGTCGCTGCATGGTTGACGTTCTCTGTCTTGTTGAAAGGACCATTTATTTATTTACTTACTAGTTTCTTTCTTTTTGCCTCATTGATGTGGTCTAATCAACTCTCCTGTCATGGGCAGGGGTTTCCACATCTGTCTGCTTACCATACTTTCTTTCAGAATGCTCACCCACCAGCTATTTCTCTTATCTTAATCCAATTCTACAAAAGTAGACAGGTTTTTTTCATAAACTCAGAGATGAAGCGTTGACTGAAGAAGAAGAATATGACCCAGCTACAAGATCATCCTAACAAAAGATGTCTTTCTTCTTCAGGAATTCTCTGCATTCGGAGGGCTCAGTTAATCAAGCCATCAGCAACCCTTGTGAGTACACTTGCTAGGATCGTGTTTTCTATTTGTGGCTGTGTCTGAGGAGGTGGGATGAGACAGGGCTCTTGTCCCTGGGAAGCTTAGGATCTTGTGTCTTGGTTACTTTTCTCTCTTTGCTGAGACAAAATACCCAGCACTCAAAACTAAGGAAGTGAAGGTTTCTTTAACACCTGGCATGTGGAGGTTTTGGTCCGTAATCAGCTCTCTCCAGGGCGGAGTAGCCCCCAGGGGCAGCAGTCCAAGGAGGCAGGAGGCAGCAAGGCAGAGAGAGCAAAGGGCGAGAGCGAGCCTGTCTCCCTGCCTTGGGCTGTACGCAGGCTCCTTGCCTGGGCAGGTGTGGCTTTCACCCCACCTGGGTCCTCCTCTTGCGCAGGCTCAGGATGTTTACAAAGCGAGGCCCCTGGCCCTGCCGAGTTGCTTAGTTCAACTTCCAAACTTCTCAAGTTGACACAGTGAGCAACCGCCGAGCCCCTCAGTTAAGCTTCTGCACAACTCAAGTGGACGCGGAATTACCCATTGCATCTGGCTGCAGGGAGGTCATCCAGACTCCCACCGGGGCACCCAGAATGTCCCCATGGAGCTGGCAAGAATGGTCCCATATTTTGAACTTAGTGGGGCAATTATCTCCTTGCAAAACTCTCTTGCCTACTACCCAATATCAAATATCAAGGAATTCTTGTTTTATAATTTATAATTATGGATGAGTCCATTAAGCCAAAATTAGGGTAGTCTGTTCAGTTTTCAGTCTTCTCTGATCAATTTTTTGGTTCATTTTAATAGCTAATACAGAATACGATAAATCCTTATTTTCCCATATAGTAATTGATTTGGATTTTCTTAAAATAAGAAACAGTCGTAACTAGTGCAGTTGTCTTCTTCTCTTGAATTTCTTTCCTCAGACTGCATATGTATATAAATATGATTTTAAGATTTACAATTTAAAGCTACACATACAAGCCAGGTGTGCCCTGGAGGGATTGGCGTGGGGCTGACTTGTCACCCAGTGGGAGGGGCCCTCAGCGCAGGTGGTGGGATGCGTTGGTAAGAGACAGACAGCAGGCTACACAGACGGTGCGGGGGGTGAGTCTTCCCTGGGTCCAGAGCGTAAAGAACGGTGTCAGCCCTGAGCACGACCCAAGCAGCCACAGGGTGAAGCCGCGCCCCCCTCCCCCTGGCGAGGGCCATTGAGGAGCCTGAGTGCTGGACGTGGGGCTGTGACTGCCCCGGAGCTGGGCTGGGAGGCCGATGATAGAGCCATGTACCCCAGAGCAGGGGACAAATCGTGCAAGAACAGGGCACCCTCTTCCCTGGCTTTGTTACCACATCCCTCTTGTACTGGCTCAGAACAATGTCAACCTTCCTTCCCTTTTTCTTTTTTGTTTTTGTTTTCTTTTCTTTTCCCTCCCTTCTTTCCTTCCTCTCTTTTCGTCTTCCTCTCTCTTTTTCATTGGACAAATCAACTTTCAAAATAATCTTTGACTCTTTAAGCAGATGGACATTCTAACTGAATATTTTCATGTTGTAAAGAAATTTTTATTGGTATGTGTTTGCGATACATAATAATCGCGTCTGTTTTGGGGAACTGGTACGTGATAATGTTGTCAGCAGGAAGAGATAGCACAGTAATACAGGAGAAGCTGGGACAAGATTCTTCAACAACGAACAACTGAGTTTATCCAGGCCTGGTAGGGCACGCCAATTCTAGCTCGCCGCGGCTGAGGCAGGAAGATCACAAGTCTGGTGCAGCCTTGGCCACGTACTCACTTAGTGAGATCCTTCCTCAAATTAAACAAAGAAGAAGCCAGACAGTGTAAGGATCCTGGGTTCAATCTCAGTACTACAACAAGCAAAACATCAAAACAAAAAACCAGAACCCAAATCAAATAAAACCTCCTAATTAAGTCTAAGTAGAATTTGATATCACTTATGCTGAACTTTTTGTTTATTTCAGAGTTGAAAATTGGAGATCCCTAGTTGAAACTAGCAATAGAAAATAATGCTTCACTTTGGCCGTGCTGTGGTACCAAGAAATCTCCTGTCCACCGTCCCTGTGGCGGGTTCATCTGTCCCTTTCCAAGTGACATCGAGGTGAGATGGGAGGAGCTGGTGCACTCCATTCATCCTCACGGATCGTTATAGGAGGGTAGCTGCTGCTCTTGTGTGACTTTTTCATCAAGGATGAACCAGGGCATTCACTTATAGGAGAAGAAGTATACAGGCAGAGGAGAGTGCAGGGAAAGACGGTGTTGTGGCTATTTCTAGAGGTTCCCCCCAAAGCCTAATGCACTCACAGTGGGGCTTTGCAGAGGTGGCTGGGTCTAGGGTGTGTGACGCTGGGCTTCAGGTATGTGGTTAGTAAGCTCGTTTGCTGGTTGGCTTGGCACACCCCTGGCTGTGGGTAATGGGAAGGCCCTCCCTGGGTGCGGATGGCACCATCCAAAGGGCAGGTAGCCTGGAAGGGGTGAGGCAGGCTGCTTGCTGTCTTCTGCCTGTCCAAGCACATTGCGGCCTGTTTCTTCTCTGAGATGTCCCTCTGCCATGCCACCTTGCCCTGGATCCAGTAACTATGGACTGTGAGCTAGGTAATCTTTTTCTCTTTAACTTTGGATGTCGGGCATTTATCTCAGCAAAGGCAAAGGGATCCTCTAGGCTCACGTGCTTCAGGAGCCCTGTTGTGGCAGATGTCCCCTCCCTCCGGTGTGCTTCAGTTAGCTGCCCAGGTACCAGCTCTGGTTACTGTTCCCAGTGCTTCTGTCTCCTACAAACGACTGGTTGTTGTGATGCGTAGCTGGGCGCTAGGACGCCTGCCTGCTGTAGGAACCAATCGAAGGCGGCCAAGTCGTCTGCTTCTGGGCGTGTCCTGCTTGCAAACCCCACCTAAGCCCCAGCCCAGCCGAGATCAGGGCCTGACCTTCTGGGAATGATCCCGATCTGTGCCTGCCTATGTGCATAAATCTGCCTCCAAATCCGCGTGTCCTTTTGGAGTTCCTGCTTGCTGTAGCCAAGCCACGGAGCCACTGCGCCTCTCTGCAGTGTGTGGACACAGAAGAGTGGTTGGTGCCTGAACGTGTTGTCTCGCCAGGCTTTGGGAGCAGCGCTTGCTGGGGCTCTTTCGGTCTGGACCCGCTTGTGTCCTCGATTGCGGTCTTCTGTAGCTCCAGTCTGTAACAGAAGAGGCCAAGGGAAGACGCACTGCGAGGCTGGGCTCCTGCAGCTGCCGGCGCCTGGCTGGCCCCCCGCACCCTGTGTCCCTTCTCTGCGCAAGGTCCTGGGCTTCGAGCTTGTGCGTTTTCTTGCTGTTGCACTATGGCTGCATCAGCGATTTCGGGGCTGCTCAGGCCTCACTCATCTATTTACGGAATTTGTTTTCACAATATTCATATTTAGAATCTAATCTTAAGAATTACTGTCATGTTTTATCCTTAGTAATTCTTTACTGTCATGAAAACTTTTTCTAAGTTGATAGTTTTACATATATTAACCTATTCAAATACTGTGTGAGTACTCTGAATTAATTACAGATTCGTACATGTCATACACTACAGTCTAGCCTTGAAGTTGGACTCATGATTTAATTTTAATTTTGGAATGTTGTTTTGAAGTTTTTAATGCAATTTTAATTAATTAATGTGTAATTAATTTTATTAATATTATTTACTTTTAATTTTTGTTTTATGATTTATACCGTATCTTTGACTTACAATCTACTTATAAGACATGGTATGATATTTTCTCCTAGTATTAGAAACATTAAAAAGTCTATTTCCATTTTCCATTGGACAAAATTATTTTCCTAGGAAAGTGCAAAGTTTTGGATGTGAATTCTAGCTTACATAGACAATCTAAGAAATCCCAGATATGGATGTCATTTTAAGTTTTTAAAATATCTTCAATGTTCTTCTCAACAGTAAAACAATAAAGAAGAAAAATATCTGCATGTCACATAAATATGGCTTATCTCGCCAAGTCTGGTCGTCTCTCTGTACACTTGCTTGCTGGTATTGGCTTTACTTCTATTAAGGAAACAAATACGCAGCGGTGTAATACTAAATTAGAGTTAAATGGATTTGGGGAGATCTCATCTGGGAAGAGGACTGAAGAATCCTATGCACATCCTCTGCTGCATTCCGAGTGCTGTCGTTGGAAAGAGCTATTACAGTATTAAATATGTCTAAGGGCAAAATAGAGGAGAAAGATAAGCACTCAAGAAAACATTTAATTGTAGGATAAATGTGCGTGTTAGCTTCCTCCTCAAAGACTCTGCGGGAGGGAGGCGGTCTACTGCGCATGCAGAGCGGATGAGCCCCAGCTACCCTAGGAGGAGCTCTGGCCCCGGGATAGGTGGTCCAGGGCGACTTCACGCCGAGAAGCGGTGATGAGGCTCCGACTACTGCGAGAGAAGCTGCAGGAACATCACCGGGAGAATTGGGGCCACTTTTGCATCGGCGTTCAGGTGCCCTGGGGCATCTTTGGGCTAACAGGTGAGACCCTTGTCCTTCCCCGTGGTCCAGCAGTGCCAGAGCCCCCAGCGCCGCCCTCCAAGGGTAGGACCCCTCTTCCATTCCTGCGCTCTGAGCTGGCCCTAGCTCTGCTCACACCAGCAAAAGGCAGAGTGAGTAGAGTCGCGGGGACGCTAGGCCATCGCCAGGCCTGAGCGTTTTGCTGACCGCTTGCTCTGGTCAGCACCACACAAGCGGCCTGGCGCCATCGCCCTCAACCCTGCAGCCCATGGCCAGTCAGCTGCGTGTGAGATGGCTTGAGATCTGCCGGCTTACAGTCAGCCGTCTCCAGCTGCATGGGTAAGCATAGCAGAGAGCGGTGAGGTCGGCCCAAACCAGCGGGACGCTTTGCTGTATCACAGATTCATTATTATAATTATTATGAGAATATAAGAGTATCATAGGAGAAACAATAAGGCTATCAACTTTAGGCTATCAACTTGGGTGGGCTGGTGAGGGGGCAGTATGAACTCAGAAGACCACTGCTCTGAGAAGAAGGGTCACCAACAGGCCTGAGTTTGGTACAAAGTCAGCAGGACACTGCACAGAACCGGGGTCCTCCAAGTGCATTTCTAAGGCCAGCTGGACCAACCTCCCCTAGGAAGCTTCTAGAAACACAGGCCTCATGGTGACATCTGAATCTGCTGAATCAGAAACCCAGGCTACGGCCAGACAGACAGCCTGTGCCATGCATACAAGTCAGGTCCTTCTACTTCACTCCCAGAAATTCTTAATGATTTGACAAAGTTAGATGAGGTACTTGAAAGCATTTACCACAGTTCCTGTCTAAATGTCCCCCAAAAGGCTGTGGTGCTCACAGGCAGGGCTTTGGAAGGCTGTTGGGCCATGGCAGCTTATTCTGCCCAGGCTTGCTCGGCAGAGGTGGGACTGCCTTGGGGCAGGTGGCCGCTGGGGGTGTGACCTGCAAGCACTAGCTCCCTGTGAGCAGCACCCGTCTCCACCAGGAGGTGAGCATCTCGGTCCTGTCTTGGAGCCCCCAGCCGCAGCGCAAAACCTTTACCAGCTGTGAGACAGAAGAAACCTGTGCTCCTCTAAGTGGTGGGTGTCAGGTATTGGGGTCAGTACGGGGACAGTGACAAGTGGTTATGAAGAGCAGCGACTTGAGCCAGCACTGCGGAGGCCCGAGTGCTCTCCTCCCTACGGTGCTACCTATTTTGTATTGAGTCTGGGAAGCTAAGGACTGTTCTCATTGTGTGCAGTGTTTAGAAATCAAAATAGAAAACCTCCCAGCTTTCAGAACACGGGTGTCTCCGTTACTCTTCTCTCGTTGCTGGCACAAGTACCTGACACCCGAAATGAAGGAAGGAAAGATTTATTAAGCTCACAGTCACTGCGGGCTTCAGTCCATACTCTGCTGGCTCCAAGGCAGGGGGCGCACAGCAGAGGGCAGCAGTTCACGGGGTGGAACGGCATCAACGGCGACGCAGAGATTCTGCCTTTCTTGTATTGCATTCAGGGCTCTGCCCAGCTTGGAGGTAACACTCACACCTGTAATCCCAACAGTAAGAAGACCTGTAATCTCAGTGGATCACCCATAAACCCAGAAGACCATAAGTTAATCTCAAACTCCAGGAGTCCCCATCCTGGGACTGTATCGGGTTTTGGAGGGACAACCAGACACAAACCGTAGCAATGGAGTTCTCACGATGGACCTCCCTGGTGCCGCAGGATGAATGCCTTTCTTGGGCACCACCCCTCCACCACCCCCACCTCAGCTGCTTCCTCTGTTTGGCCCCTTCCCACCTCAGCACCCTGACGACATGCTTGTATTTTGGAGTTTTCCTTAATGCTGCTCTGAGGAGGGCTGTTTGATTACTTCAAAGAGAACAGAAGTAGCCACAGGAATCCTCCGTCTTAAATCTGAATTTTTGCTTTAACTTTACAGTATTTTTTTTTTTTTTTAGAACTACTTTTAAAACCTGGTGGCAGATCTTTGCCTGCTGGGAACTTGGGGAAGACCCGCCATCTCCCTCCTGAACTAGAGCAGGAGGTGCTAGTCCAGTGCTTATCTTCTTAGCCTCCCCTAAACCTGGAGACTTCACCATGTTCCTCAGGACCCTTAACGAGCGCATTATCTTCCTCAAGTAGCCTCTTTCCTAGGCTGGTATGAAAAATTCCCTCTGTAATTTAAACCAATTCTTTTTTTAAATAGTCACTATAGACATGAAAGGCAGTTGGTGGGCATTCACCTCTTGGGGGAAACTCTTCAGCCTTGACAAAAGATACTAGAAGATTCTTGGGTTATCTAAAAACAACTTGTCACCATCGCATAAAGAGGAAGGCTCGCAGCCACGCTGTTGTCATTGGTCCCTGAGCACAATCCAAAGGGCTCTCAAGTTTGCAGGCAGGAATGACCTGATCAGCTTTTGACATCTCCTCTTCTTGATTTCAACAGTGCTAGATTGTTGTGGTTCAAACGCTTAATGTAAGCTCAACTCCCTCAATAATTTTCTCTGCGTATCATACAGAATTGTTCACTACAATGACGCGCAGCAGATCTGGGAAATTTAACTCATTTTGTGTAGCTGAAACTTTGTGTGAGACCTCAAAGAGCAAGTTGCCTGAGATGCATGTTTCCAATGGCGAAAGTGGTGCCCATGACTTTTCTGTAGGTTCAACTGCAAAAGGTGGACATGACTGGAACATCTTCGCTGAAATGCTTTGAGTAAAACAGGAAAATCATACTGCGCAGTTATAGCTGCAGAGGCAACAGGGGAGAGGAGATTCTTTCCACAGGTCTGTGAGAGACCAAGAGGAGCCATGAAGTGGTGAACTTTTCTTCTTGTGGTTGTCTTCCCCTTCTGCTTCTTCAGTGACAGTGGCACTGTGAAAGCGTCTAGACAAGATCCCCTTCATCAGAGTGTACAGAAAGACAGTGTAAGAAGCGTCCTTCTGGCAGCCCTGAATGCCCTCTGCCCACCCTCTCTCACTGCCCATGGATTTGCTTGTATTTTGTTGTTGTTGTTGCCATGGAAACTTCATTAGATGCTAAGTTTTCAGTATTGAGTCAAGTAGAGGCAGAAGATCCTCTGGGAAAGTTGCGATGTCTGAGTTTTATGTGTCCAGAGGTTATATTTTAAGGACAAAGGACAGTGAGGAAGTCAGGTACTAGGTTGTGAGAAGATTTTGCACGTATAATGGGAGCTTGGCAGTAAGAGGCGTGATAGATAAGGAAAAACACATTCTGGAGTGGAACAGACCAAGACCGTTTCAGTTGCTTCTGTTGAATCTTGCGCTGAGCTGAGACCTTGGGACATCACCTGGTTTCTTAGTTAAATGATCTACCAAAGTTATCAAGTTGCACCAATGCTGGGTACTTCAGGGCAAGAACAAGTGGTCCAGCTTGATGTCTGACTCACAGCAAGTGCTCGGTGATGTCCGTGTCCACCTGTGTGTAGAACCTCCCGGTTCCCAGGACCTGCTGGACTAGATCCCCACGTGCTCTCTGTTAGCGGAATGACATCATTTCCCTTAGCCCTGGATCTCTTGGCCTTCTGTCATGGCACCTGACATGGCACCTTCTGTCAATTGCTTTGCCGTATCAGCGGGATGGAATACGGAAGAATCCCACACCATGTAGAAGTGGAGTTTTACAAGCAAATAAGTGTGTGTGTTTTCCACGTCAGCTGCTGTAACTCCATCACGGAAGCTGAGTAGAATCCCAGCATGCTGGCGTGCTGGGAGAGTTTTCAGGGAAACAGTTTATAGTTATTTCTGTTCTCTGATGACTTGAAGTGGAATTCAGACTCAGAGGCAGGATGAGCACATAAAATGTGATTTCAGGGTCAGAATAATGTCCCAGATAGCCGGGCTGTGGTCTCCATAAGTTCCAGAAAGACAGGATCGCTCCTGTGCCGCCTCAGATGGGAATGCCAGCCAGACAGCTGACTTGTTAAGCCATCTTCGTGATTATACCAGAGTGGATAAACTTGTAACCTTTCAGTTGCTTCCCTCAGAATCTGCTTTGACAGACAGTGCAGGCCCAGGGTGCCCAGGATGGATGAGCAGGTGGGCAAGCTGTCCAGCGATCTGTTCGTGAAATCCTAAGGACGAAGAGCCGAGGAAGCGGATGACTCATTCTGGGGAACAAAATAATAACTCAGAAATTATTTGCTGACAGCATGAAGAAGGAAGCAAACTCCCCACAGTGCAGCTTTGCCTCTAGCTTACCGCCAGACCAAGTCTTATTTTCTGGATATTTGTCCCTTGCTTCCAAGCAATCATGATGTTAGAAGCAGAACTTTCCACAACATAAAAATAATCATAAATGAAATGTGATAACTGTTTGCTTTATTGTTTCCCCTAGGCAGATAGCTGGAACCATAGCATCTGAGGCAGTCGGAGTGGCCACGCAACACAGTTTTGGCCAGTAGAAAATGGGTAGAAGTAGTATACAGCACTCTCCAGGCCCAGTGTATATTTTCTTAAAAAGCCTACCTCGATGCTCAAAAAGCATGATGTCGTCACCCTCGCATCATTTGCTAGTTGGCTGTGGATGCCTGGAGGAATCTCCGAGGACGCCAAGATTTGGGGTTGATAGGTTGCATCTGTAATTTCACCCGGGGAGTAATTGCAGAAGCTCTTGCTGTCCTGGGTGCAAACCTTCGAGGGGATGATCTTCGTGGTGACTTCACAGTGGTGACTGTCCCATGCTGAGATCGGAACATCATGTTGTCTCATCCTGCATCTTGTTGCGGCAATGCCCAGGTCCTTAGCCCACTGGTTCTCAGGGTAAGAGCTGAGTTCAGGTGAGCTTGGCTGCTGTGCAAACAGAAATTAAGAAAAACTGAGAACAGGGATGTACAGGCTAAAACCAACAACTTCTGGGCCTCAAGCAACAGGAAGAATGAAAGAACCCGAGCAATAAAGGCCTCATAACACTCAGCGGTGTTGAAGAGATGGCATCAAGGCAGGAGGCTTTCTACCCAGAGCTGAGGGTTGCATTGACATTGAAAGCAGAGAAATAGGCGGACAGAAAGAGGATGGACGGCAGGAAGCCGAAGAAATAAAAGCAATGTGGAGCTTACGCACAGTGCAGTTAAAGAATCAGATTTCTTAACTGGCTTAGGACACCAGTTGGAAGCAAATAGATGTGAAACCTACTGAGTTTCAAAGGCATTCCACTCTTCAAGAAGTCGTGAGTCTGAGCTAAAAGTGTGGATGAGTAGGGTCTTTGGAAGTTGGGGTGTGAAATGGGAATGGGCGAAAACTTGTCATTCGTGCTGTTTATAAGCAGCCATGCTCTCCGTGGGGGGGGGTGCCATGGAGGATCACACGGAGGGGAGCCCCTTTCTGAGAGCAGAAATAGGCCAGAAGGAGTGCTCTTGAGGGAGCCTGTCTAGTAACTGACTGATTCTTGAAAGCAGGAAGTGGGTGGATGTTAGAACCCCACCCCTCAAGGCCTCATGCAATCATAGGCTTTTCAGAGGTGGCTGAATCTGGTGCCCACGATGCTGGGATTAAGGGCGTGTGGTCAGGCAATCTTGCCAGTGCTTGGTTTGACAGAGTTCTGGCTTGGATTATAGGGGTGACTGCCACCCTCACCCTAGGGCAGGTAACCTGTGTACAAGGTAAGAGACTGGGAAAAGTTGCCTTCCTGTGTGGCCTTTGTTGTCTGCCACCACGGGGAGCTGTTGCCCTCTACCACATGCCACCTTGCCTTGGAGCAAGCTGAGTGCAGACAGAAAGCTCAACAAGTCATGAGCTCAGTGCCCTTCCTTTAACTCTGAGCATATGGTGTTTTGTCTCTGCAAGGAGCAGAGTAACTAAGACAGAGGATCCAATGAGCACCTGTTTCCAGGCAGGGCCAGAGCCCACCCAAGTACAACTCCGTTCCTTTCTAATCTGCTTGTGTTTTCTTCTCTAGGTTATCCTTGGAAGTTGGAGAAATACTTCTTTTTCTACGTTTTTTTTTTTTTTTTTTCTTACAGTAGCTATTAGGACCTTGATAACCAGATTAGCCCCATCCAAGTCCCCCTCCCTGAGGTGGCAGTCTCCAGGGGAGCCTTGCAGTCCATGTCTCTGAGTCCTGCTAGAGGTCACAGGCAGAAAAGGGACCATCAGTTGAGTCATGTCTTTGGAAAGGCAGCCTGACTTGCTGAGCTGTGATAGGGCTCAACGAAACCGAGGGAAATGACACTGAGCAGCTACTTCAGTCACCTGCAAAGCCATGGTCGTGTGAGGATGTGGCGGTTTTGACAGCCAACATCTGAAGAAGAGCGTCAACAAGGCAAATACAACACGAATATCTCTAGAGCAAATGCTGGAATATTGAAGATTTAGGAGTTGCTCTTCGGAGAACTAAAGAAGATATTGAACATTTTGCTCAAAAATGAACCTTTCCATGTAGTGAAAGTCTGACACAAGGCTAAGCTGTCCTACCACCCACCATGCTGTTTGGGAGGAAAAAATTATGACCCCCCAAAGAGAATACTTGATTTATTCTTGTGTGTAAGAAATAGGACATAAGTGAATTGAGAAACAAATATGTAAAGCTGATTAGCTTATACTCTTTCTTTTTAGTTATATTAAATAAGTTTTTTTTTCTTTTTCCTTTGGTGTGTGCTTACAGTCTGTTATCAGACTCTGGTGCTGTTTTAAGTACAAGAAGGCGCACCCCTCAGGGGCCCATCAGAATGAGGCAGAGGCGGCAACCAGAGGAGCCCAGATGGGTGGCCTCGGAGAGAGGGCGGGCTGCAGCAGACGCTGGCGAGAGGCATGAGGAGAGCAGGTGGAGGATGCTTGCTGTGCAGCGCTGTGGCTCAGTGGGGCCTTGGGACGGGCCGTTTTTAGTTTATTCCATGGAACCAGTCTTGTCCTCTAAATTGCACGTCACCAGAATCTACATCTTTCGAATCTTACATCTATGGTGAGTAGTCCGGCTCCGCATGCCCTGTAGGCTTCTCCAGCTTGCTCTGATACGCATCCACTTACACTCTGGGGCAGGCATGGTTGTGCTGAGTGTGTCTCACAGACTTTTTTTTTTTTTCCCAACAAGACAACGAAACTTCACGAGACCTCTCAGATGTAGCAAGAATGCCCAATAGCTGATTTCATTCCGAAAAAGGTTCTTTCTGAAGAAAATAGGTCCCTTTCCAGAGAAAGCTTCTCAGTTTCTCTTCCTTCTTGGCTGACTAAAAGTGTAAATTGTTGGAAGTAATGGGCTTTTATTGATACTGGGCCGATAAGCAAGATCCAGCACGTGGGCGCTTATCTCACCTCTACTGGAGTGACCTGTGGGCACAGCGTACGACTCACCTGGTAGAAATAAGGTTTGCAGGTTGGCTCATAATTGGGCAGATGAACTGAGAATCGCAAATGAGATCTTGTTGTTGTTGGGCTTTGTGTGTGTGTGTGTGCGTGTGCGTGGGGAGTCACACATCTGTGCCTAGTCCGAGAAAGCAACTGTGTAAACAAATAACTAGTTTCATGATGTTATATTCTGTTTTAATGAGTATCTTGGGGTGTTGTCTCACGGAGCTAGGCTTTGAAAGCACATGCTAATGCTTTCTTTCTTAATGAACCTTTCCATCCCTGGAAGACAGAAAGAAGAGAGGAAAATTGCCCAAGAGGCAAATCCTAAGTAGATGTGTATCATTTGGGGTTATGCAAGCCACAGAGAATGGCTCTGCCCAGGGTAACTCAGGCAAAAAGAAACACTCACTCCTTAGCAAGGGTTGCTGGTTTCCAGGAGAACCAGGCAAGAGAGCAGCCTGGTGTCCCCAGGAAGGACAGGCACAGGCACAGGCTCATCATCTAGGGAGAGTTAGTCCGCACTTAGCCTGATCTGTTCCTGTGTGTGTGTGTGTGTGTCTGCCTACACATCTGCGAATGAAGGCCTACATCCTTTATTTTAGGTTAAATTGCTCAATTCCTTTTAGTGGTCTTTTTGCCAAGATGTTTTCCAGATCTTTTTCAATATCTGGGTCACTTTCCACTTGGACAGTGTTCTTAGCATACCGTGCTGCACGTGTGGCTGAGTGGGACAAAGGGCAGGCTGCCTTCTCCAGTCGTGTGCCACGCAGGGGCCCTCACCTTCCACTGGATGCCTTGAACGTTGTGCCAAGCCAGGGAGGCCTATTTTGAAATCGCATCCAGCTCACTTCGAAAGGCTTTGTCTCACTTACTGCTTTATGCCCCTCTCTCTCTCTCCCTCCCTCCACAAGCCAACCCTCCTCTTTCTGCGGCTGGACTGCTGGCCTGGGTATTTTGCTAGAGATTTTTCTGAACTGCAACACGGAAGTTGATGTTAATCAGATTCCACTGTTATTTCCCACGCAGCATTCCAAATCCTATAGATTACATTTAATTTCTAAGATCTAAAGGCCATTTCTTCAAATAAAATTTTTATTATAAATGCAACTTATCATGTATTTGATAGGACACTTTGAGAATCCTGAAAAGCATAAGAAATTAAGTGTCCACTGTTGTCCTGATTCTTAGGGACTGTGGACTATGCTGATGTAGTAATCGATGTACATGGTCTCACTTTGGAGAACCGGACCTTGGGACGTGATCCTATTTGGACTTGCTTTGCCGCCCCGCTCCGTCTGCATGGCCCCACTTAGCCATGTGGAGGGCCCCAGGACCTGATGCCGCGGTGCCAGTGTCTGCTGTGAGGAGGGAAACGCAGTGCCTCCTCCACGTCTGTGCCGATCAGCTGTCTTCCAAGGCCTGAGGACAGGGGAAGGTGGCCAGCAGGCAGCGCACTGCTCTGACCCCATGGTGCAAAACTACTGGCCTCAGTGCATTTTCCTCCTTCACTGCGGGGTCACCCGACACATGGTCCCACGATCCAGACTCTCACAGGGCGTCCTGCATGCGGGACCTGTTATTCTTGTGCATACAGCCTTGTTAGTGAAATTCCTTGGGTCAGGGGCAACTGGGAGCATTTCTGAATGAGCTAAAATGGGCCATTTCTATGACTTTTCATGGAGAAGAATAAGAACTTGCAGGAGCCTGAGCTGGCTCAGTCCTAATGCTCCAGGGTCCCCTCCCCTATGCGGTGGGGGTGACCTTGTGGCACTGGTACAGCACAATGTGTCCTTCAGCTGTCTGCAGGGCTCAATAGGACATAACTAGAGAAATACAACCTTTTCTGCTGCGGGGGTGGAGGGGTGGTTGAACAGCCAAACCAGTGTTTATTTGCATAAAAACCAAAAGAGGCCGGGAAGGGTCAGCAATTCAGTAGCGGATTTGGTGAGCTCAATTGTCAGCCACTAAGGCTCAAGTTCAGCTCTAGAGAGAGGAGAAGGATTTGCAGCTGTAGTGAGGTGGGAGGTCAAGGCCGCAGTCCTCCAAATCACAAACGCAGAGACGGCATGTAGGCGCTCTGCTCTGTAAATGGAGAGACCACATGACCGCAGGTCTGCCCACGGGTCCATGCAGGCCAGCCAGGTGTGTCCCTGCTCACCGCCGCTGGCCTGCTGCCTCCCTCCCTGTGGCCTGCCTGTGAATGGGCGGCAGCAGGCACTGGCTGAACCCGGACTTTCCTGAGAATGCACAGTGCTGTCGCTCCATCTCATTTACCTGAGAGCAGATCCCCAAGATCCCCAAGGCTCTGTTTGCAAAACAGCTTTATAGGGCTAAAACGTGTTGGTGAATTACACAAGCAAGGCTTTATGAGACTCCAGCATTGCTTCATTTTCTTTCTGTTGAAGTTTCTTTGGCTTCCTTCATCTTCTACTCAGTCATTAATTGGTAATTAATACAAGGAATCTGCCTTGAGCGCCTCTCCTGCATGCAGCACTGTGTAGGTGTGGAGTGCATAAAGATGGAGCGAACGCGGGCCTTGGCCCAAGTGTGTGGCTGGCACGGTGGGGCGCTGCGGCCAGCTTTGGGGCTGGGTCTTTGGGAACCCTTCCCAGAGATGACGCTGGCTCAAGCTGTTTGGTCAGAATTGTTCAGGTGGAGTGCGGGAGATGCCATGGGGACTGGAGGTGGCGTAGGTAGCTGTCAGGGCCTGGGTACCGCTTGGGTAGTCTTGGGAATAGGGGAGTGCATAAGGTTTGGGTAACCTGAGGAGTGGCCTAGCGTCCTGGAGCACAGAGCAGAGGTGCTGATGGGTGCAGATTGCTGAGGGCCTTGATCATCATCCGCATTATTTTTCTAAGGTTGCTATAGCAACTACAACAAACTTGAGCACAAAGCGAGAACAGTTTACTTTCTCCAAATCCAGAAGGGCAAACTCCAAAATCAAGGTGCGGACACCAAGCTTCGGCCAGAGACCCTGGAGAGCGTTCCGTCCTGTCCTGCCTGCAGGGCTTGCTCAGGCCCTGGCTGCTGTGCTCCACTACGGCTGTCCCCTCTCTGCACCTCGTCCAATTTTCTGTTCCCAGAGGGGCATCAGCCCCTGGACTTGGCACGCAACCTACTCCACTGTGGCCTCAGCTGCAGCTCGACTACATCGGCAAGGATGTTATTTTCCAGTAGGACCACAACTTCCATGTGGGAATCATTTATTTTTCTGCACATAGTTTTTAAAGACTCTGTTTTGGGGCAGTTTTAGATGCGTGGTAGAATTGAGAGGAGGGTGCGGAGGTGTCATACATCCACAAAGCCCACGTCCCTAAGAGGTGGCTCCTCCTCCGCTGTTAATATCCTGACCAGAGTGGTGGACTTGCTGCACGTGAGCAGCCCCCACCAACGTGTCCCTGACGCCCGAAGCCTAGAGTTTATACCGGGTTTGCTTTTGGTGCGGGACTCTCCATTGGCTTCGGTGAGTGGGTGACGACACATTCTCACTGCTAGTGTCCCACAGTGTGGCTCTACCACCTGGAGAAGCCTCTACGCTCCTGCTCAGCTGCGCCTCCCTCCTCTTGAACCCTTGGCGATTGCCCGTCTTTGGCCGCCCGCGTAGCTTTGTCTCCATGTAGCTGGAATCACTCGCTCTGTAAACTCCTCAGGTTCCTGGCTTTCCCTTACCAAAGAACATGTCTTTCCATGGCTGGACAGCTCACTTCATGCATTTCATACTGAATGGGGCTGTGAATTTTTGAGGTATAGAGTTTCGCCCAAGCAACGTGCTGGGAATGTAGAGGAGACGGAAGGCCCGGGTGGCGTTGCACACCGAGCCAGACTCGGGGAGTGCAGTGGTTGATACACTGTGTCGACTTCAGAGGTGGAAGCTTGGCTGGATCCGCTTTGGGGTTCCACACCCTGGGCCATGGAGGGCCCGCTCTTGAGTAACTCAGCACTGAAAGGGTATATAAAGAAAGGGGTTGAGGAAGGCTTCTGCACACTCACTCCACTGGAGGAGTTCTGGTCTCCACCACAGCCTTGCCACCTCAGGGGAGCTTCACCTTTGCACCCACAGTGTCTCAGAGGAGCACCGATCTTCTTGTTGGAGCTCTGATCTTTGCAATCAGGGTGCAAGGAAGAGAATGAGGCTTGATGGACCCCACGGCTGCTGTTCCTCCTCTGCTCTCTGCTGTTCTCTCTGACGTGAACCGCTGCCAGTTGCCTTGGAGCCAGCGGAACGTGGACTGAAACCTCCACTGTCTGTGAGCTAAATAAACCTTTCTTTCCTTCCTTCGAGAGTCGGGTACTTGTCCCAGCACTGACAGAAGAGCAGCCGAGATAACGAGGCACACAGAAAGTGCACCAGCTCCGGGAGATGCCAGAAGGGACCCTGCAAGCTTTGAACTGCGTTACCTTCCCTGAGATTCACTCTTCGGAGCAAGGAGGGAGGCAACGCCTTTGCGCCTCCTCTCCACAGGTCTTTCCCTTGTAATAACGGCTTTGTTCCGGGGAGAGCGTTTCTCAACTTCACTCCCAGCTTGGCTACTCTGGCAGGCTCTCTGATGCTCTGGGGCAATCTGACTCGCACCTGAAGCTGACTGGGCTGCTGACACCTGGAGCCTTAATTAAACCAACCTGAAAGAGGGGCGCATCTGGAAACCAGGGCTGGGCCTCACAGGGCTGGTGCTTCTTCTTCTTTTTTTTTTTTTTTTGATTATATCTTTTTTCAGAGACCATGTTTATCTTTTCTATTAAAAAAAATGTTGGAGTAACATGAATAACCAGATTGAACTTGGTCAAAATGTTGTGTCAAGAGAGATTTGTTGACATTTGTGAGTGTTGTAGGCAAGACTTGAAAGAGTCAAGGTGGGATTTGGCCACGCATACACCTGGGGCAGGTTGCGGGGTTTCTCTGTCTCCACAGAACGTGCTGAAGATTAATTTTCACAGCCACCAAGTCGGAGGTGCTCCATGAGCTCAGGCTCATGGGAGATTTGCCAGAACTTACAACGGATGACCAGCACAAAGGCTTCACATGGCAAGAGACACTCTTCCACTCGTAAAAGCAAACTCTGTGAAAAACAGTCTGATGTCGTGGTTGCTGATACTAAACTGATTGTAGCCTTTGTGTGAGTGAAAAGTCTAATTGTTACCGCATTATAGGAAGAAATCAGAGTGCAAAAGCCTTCGTTTCGAAGCAAACCCTGCCTTTCACCCCGGGGATACATGGATTCACTTCACTTCTTCAGCAAGTATTTACTGTAAGCCAGGCTGTGCCAGGCTGCCGAGGCACTGAGGGCTCAGCATGGGACCCAGACTTCTCTGGTCTGGTGGGGTTTGCTTCCCTGTGGGAGAGTCAGACATGATAAAGTCCATGAAGCAGTAAACAATTTGAAAGAGTTATGAGAACTGAGGTCTATATTGCACAGGCCTTTGCTCCTCTGCACAACAGAATTTTATTACAAAGCCGTCCAGTGCTGGGCAATGAGGCGCCAGGGGAGACTCGACCTGCAGCGTTTCTTGTGAGGAAAACAAAGGGGTTGGGGTGGTGGGCGGTGTGGGTCTAAGGCTTGTACTTGGCAGCTAGAAGCAGCAGTGGGGTTGGTGCTCCATGTGTGTATATAGACACGTGTGCATGTGTGCATGCGTGTGTGTGGTACATGCGTGGCTTTGGTGGGAGTGTTGGGTGGGGGTAGAAAAATCATTTTAGGTACGAGTCGAAGTTCATTCCACCAGAGGCTCCAAAGCAGGAGAGGACTAGTGAGAGCTGGTTCCAACAGTACGTCGGGTCACATCTTCCCAGAGCTGGGCCACCAGGATGACTCCAGAGGAGGCTGCGATCTGAACATACGGGGACCTTGAAAGCCAAACTCAGAATAGCAGACCCATATGGCCCAGCTATTCTCCTTCTAGCTATCTTCTCAAAAGAATTAAAGACATCACACCACAGCGATAGATGTGCACCCATGTTTATAGCAGGAAAATTCGTCACAGCAAAGCTTGAAAACAATCCAAATGCCGTTGAGCAAAGAACGAAGCAAGGATGTGTTTTTATACCATAGAGTTCTACTCAACCGTAAAGAAGGGCTAGCTTGAGACAGTTCTACATAAATGAATGCCCCCGAGGTCATGCTCTGATGCGAGCTAAGTGGGGCGCAAGTGTGAGACTGTTACAGTGTCTTCCTGGTGGGGGAAACTGGAAGAGTAAATAAGGATCCAAAGTACAGCAGGTATTGTGAAATAGGAAGAAGAACCAAGAAGAACCAGGGAGGGAGGAGCAGAGAAAAACTGGTAAAAGAAAGATGAAATGGAAACCAGGCTTTGTAAGTAAGGGAGCAAGGAACAGTTGAAGGAAGAGCGAAGGAATGGGAAAGAGAGAAATCGAGATGTGTCGTGTACAAAGACAAATTCCCGTCACGAGGGCCGGGAGACAGCTCAGCGGCAGGAGTGCCTGCCTGGCAAGTGAGGCCAAGGCCCTCAGTTCGATCCCTGGTTTAAAAAGAAAATTCCGTGGTGAGTATGATCTTGATGTTTCTCTAAATTATACCAATAAGCTGAATGCTAATAATCACAAACACAGACATCTCATCTGAAAGGCCATGGAAAGACATTACAGAATTGAGAGCCCAGGCCTCGGGTGCGTACTAAGATCTGTTTCCTCTCCACGTAGGGACCCGCGTGGAGAGGGCCAAGAGCAGAGCCCGGGCCGGCACTGAGGCCTCTGCAGTAGTGTGGCCGGAGACGCGGGGAGGGAGCACAGGAGCGTGAGGTGTGCCAGTGGGAACGCCCCGCCGCGCCAGGCTTGCCTGCCTCTGGGGAATGTTGGTGCTGCCCCACAAACGACGGAGTTTGAGGGCTCCGGGAAGGTAACGCCTCGTTTAAGCTTAATTTAGTCCAGAAAGCTTCTTAGGTCCGGTAATTCTTCCTTCGGGTCGCAGTTGGTCATCACAGCAGTAACAAGGAGGACAACTCGGATCTGCAAGCTCTCGCTCCCTTGGGTAGAGGCTAGAGCATGCGCAGGGCGAGCTTCGTGCCGCATCCGGGCTTCTTCTATTTCTCCATCAGCGTGGTCAGGGGTGGTGGCACCCAGGCCCCGGCAGACCATGCAAGTGGGTCATTTGCCACGTGCCTTGGGGGAAGCGTCGAGGAATGAAGGGGATCTTCGGGACAGTCGGACCTGCGCAGCTGAGCACGCATATGTGGCGGGCCACAGGAGCGCTGAAGAGTGTGCTTCTCAGAACGCACACGCTATGGGCTACATACAAATGTTAGCTTCCATAGCATTTTGCTTGGGGTATTTAAACTGAGTCACCTTATAAGGAAAGCAGGGCTCCAGGCCCCAGTCAGAGGTGGCGATTTTGACTGTGGCTTATCCCGGCATTTCTCCGCATGGAGCTCCACCACGCCAAGCCACCCTCTGTCCTCAGCTGCCACTCTTGCACCTGGAAGCAGCCAGCACAGAAGACTCATGCTGATTTCAGGTGAGGACTGACCAGGGCAGAGCGTGCCCAGGGTGTACGATGTGAAGCAGAAAGGCAGGTGGCCGGGCTCCTGGAAAGACACGAACATCACAACGTGTTGCCACTCTGGATCCCTGGGGTCCGTCTCCACTCTGGGTCACTTCTTACATGATTAAGAGGTGGGGGTCACAGGATGCATTGGGGTCCACTGTGCTCTGAAATGAAGAGTGCTAGGGGCGGGGTTGTGTTGAGAAGTCTTCACCCCCCCGTCCAGCCCTGGGCTTCCGATTTTTGTGAACAGCAGGAGAACACGATGCCACCAGAGAATACTGAGTCTCTTGAAAACTTCCCAAGAGCCACAGAACTCAGTTCCTACTCAGCCAGTCACTCCAAAATCCAGGTAGCCTTTAAGTACACGTCAGAGCAGCCTGGCTCCACTCCCGTGTGCGTTCCTGAGTGGCTGGCCGGCTTCTTTGGTTTAGCTCGCATGAGAAGTTGCACTGATTCCTTCATTTTTGCTCCTTTCTGGCAATGGCTGCAGCAGAATAAAGCTTTGTCCTGAGGCCCCCCAACGCCTTCCCCATGCCCTCGAGGGGGATACTGTGCAGCTGCTGCCATCTTGGGCGGCCCAGGGAGCCATGTGCTTCATGTAGAGGTGGCAAATGCCTTCACAGCTGAAAACCTCCCAGCAGCCTCAACTGTGCAGGCCAGACCTTGCCTCTGGCTCCAGGCAGGTCCAGGCTGCCTGCACGCAGGTTTATCCTCACACTGGCGTGGCAGACACTGACTCCTGGGGGCACGTGCCAGCACTGGCTGCGGCTCATGCCCTGGCCTCTTGCTCACCACTGCCTCAGCCACCGGGTGCTGCTGTCCTGGCAGGGCAGGGGCTCTCTGCTCCGAGCACTGATGGCGTAGGAAATCACAGTGCCCCGAGTCTTCACAAGAGCTCCACAAAGTGACAGAGGCAGCCACAGGCTTAGGGAGCGAAGCCACCTGCTCCAGGTGACAGCGGGGTGCACAGGCAGGGCTGCAGTCTAGGCCAGAGTGTGCAGCCCCAGCGCCTGACTCCGGCCCATGCTATCCGCATGGCTGGGAGCTAAGCACCAGCCCCATTTTTTTTTTTTTATCAAAGTTAACTTAGAGCAAAAGGCACCTTGGAGATCGCCTGGCCACACTTCCTTGATAATGAAGGAACTGCAGCTTGTGAGGGTTGGCCAGCACCTCAAGGTCACACGGAGGACAGTGCCACAGCTGCAACAAGGCGCCCCATGTGACAGGGGCCAGATCCTGTAATGACAGAGGAATGAGGCCGTGCTGGCCACACAAGGCTTTGGCCCTCCATTAAAAATGAATTTATATTTCCTTGAGATAGGAGCACACATTACATGTCCTGCGGCAGGCTCCTGTTGGAGAGTTCCACAGCGGGCTCCACTTCTGAGGCCCAGAGCCCCAGCCTCGCCTGCCCCTGCAACACTCACTGCTGCCCCACTCTATCTCTGTCTGTGCCCGCATTCAGGTGCTCTCTGGCCTCGCTCCATGCCTGCCTGTCCGCTGCCCTGCCTGGCCCATCTTCCCTTTCCCTGGGCCTTGCACCGGGTACTGTGTTCCCCGCTTGCGCTGCTTCTACGTCCGGGCACATCAGGTCTGTGCCTGGGGGTGTTGGCCCCCTGTACCCCAGCACATCTGGTGGAATGATGAATACATTTCTACCTGCCAAACCTTCGGAATTAACTCCTTACAGCAGGGCAGAGCTTTGAATACTCGGGTTAGAATTCAAATTTATTTTCTCAAGTAGAAAATTTATATTACAAATACTTTGTGTGTGTGGTCACTTGGCAAAAGTCCAGGAGCAGAGGCAGGAGGTGAGCATTATTTTGGGGGCGGGGGTGAGGGACAAGAGCCTTTAGAACTTGCTGGAAATGCATGTGGGTAGGACATGCATGTGGGGATTTGCATGGACTCCTTTACCCAACTGACTAACCTAAGAACACCCTGCAATTAGCGCAGCTCATCTCTTCCAGGAAGCCAAGCTCCTCCAGCAGGGGACGCCTTTCCCTGCTGAAGATCCAGGACCCACTCTCTCAGAGGTCACTCATGGTCACCAGCCTGTGTCCTTGCAATACACAGGCAGATCCTTTCTACAGCAAAGTGACTCTATCGGTGGAAAAATATGGAGGATAAGAATAGCCATAACTGGCGCTTTGTCTTAGGCTTATAATCCCGGCACCTTGGAAGCCTGAAGCAGGAAGATTGCAGGCTTGGCTTCCAAGTTTTAGGAGTAGCAGGGCCCTGTCTCAAAATAAATATACGGAGCTGGGGATGCCGCTCAGCACCAAGATCCTGGGCCTGATCCCCACTCCTGCAGTGAGGACAGCCGCATAATAGCAGTGGCTACTGAGTGCCTACCGGGTGCTCGGCCAGCTGTAGCTTTGCTTTCACTGCCACTGAATTCTTGCCATGAGCCTCGGGAAGTGGGCACCTTGGTTATTTCTGTTTCATGGAAGGGGAAACTGAAGCTGTGATGACCAAAATACAGAACAGCAACGTGACGGACAGAAGTGCCCGGGCTCAGTGGCAAAGTCACGCAGATGCAGCGCTCCCGGCAGGTCCGTTACTCCCCGAGAGCCCCTACACCCCCACTGAGAATGCTGGGCCTCTCCCCTTCCTGGTCCTGTTGGCCCCGGGGCATATGTGGAAACGCCCAGCCATGCCCCTGGCAGCAGCAAAAGGAGGGTCTCTGGGTTGGTGTCCAAGGAAGGGGGTAGCCCTCTCGGGGACCTTGGTCTCAGGATATTTGTAGCATTCCCAGCTGAGGGGCAGTGGAGATTTGGTGATGTGGGTACAGTGTGGTTCTCCTGGGAGGTGACGTTAGGGTGACATCAAAGACTCCACTGTCTTAGCAGGCTGTGCTCAGGCCTCACCCAATCCTGCATTTGGTAGGTTTGTGTGCAGCCCCTTCTATGGAAGCAGAACTTGCTAGTGAGGGCTTTTCCCTAGTGACAAAGCTTATGCTCTTGCACTGGGTACAAGTGGCCAACACTATCTGCGAACAGACAGCTGTCCCGTCTGTGTTCCACAGCCAGTTCTGAGTCCATGGCTGCGGAGGGCATTGGACCCCAGGCTGTGGGGCTGTGGCCCTCGCTCACAGGATCCCCACATGCTGGTGCCCCTCAGCACCCACTGCCGCAGACCCCAGCCCTTCACTGCTTTCCTCCAGCACTTTTGCATCTAGGAAAAGCCCTTGCCCAAGTGTAAATCCTAAGCAAAGGAGCTGCGCTCTCTGTTCTGTACTGACAGCCAGCCAGGCTGCGCAGTGCATCGTGCTGGAAAATCACCCTGGAGCTGCAGATCTGTGGGGAGGCGGGAAACACTTCCAGGGCTTCTGGGGCAGTGTTGCGGGGTTCAGTGGCCCAGGCGGGGTTCAGAGAGGGAGACTGATGGCTTTGTGTTGTTTGTGGCTCTGGTGGTTGAGGCAAGGCTTCTGAAGGAGGAAACACCCCTACAGAGACCAGAATGCTTCCCCTTAGCAGGTCCGAAGCACAGCTCTCTGCCCGGCCTGGTCCACATGTCACCGTTTATGAAGCCATCATGTCCCCCTGTAGGACACTATGGAGGCCAAGCACACAAGGAAACGGAGTCACACAGAACCTGACCCTCAGCACGAGAGCTCTCAGCAGGTCCTAGGGAGCTGGCAAGAGTCGCTTGGTGGTCATTGCTTTATGACTCTGTTGGAAAATAGCCAGGGGTAAGTGGTCCCCTGGCATGGACCAGGTGGCTGAGCACCCCCTCTCCTGATCCTTCCTGATGTCCAGGGCTCAGGCCCAGGTGGCTGCACTGGAGCCAGCACTGGGTGTGAGCTCCCGGGAAGGACAGCGTGGGGCAGGGACCAGAGTGTGTGTCAGGTGGTTTGTTCCATTTAGGTGGAGCTTGGAAGCCACCTTCGGCCAACTGTCCGTCACACCTCGGTAGTCTGGATGGCCCCTGCTCCTGCAGGCCATGTGCATGTTTAAATTTCCTGGGGTGTCTGAACGTGAGCAGCAGGGAGGAAGCTGCTGGCACCCCAGGAGTAGACCCTAGGCCGATCTGGAATCCTGCCAGAACCGGCTCAGATGGACAGAGGGGTGCATGCAGGAGATGCGTGGTACCTGGACTATGGTCAGGCTTAGCAGACTTAGAGATCTGCACGAGGCCCTGTTCCTGGGGGCTGAGACTCGAAGCCCTGCCTGTCTGCCGGGAGAGAAGCCACCCCACGGTGGTAAGTCCACACGTGCTGTCCTTAGCTGCCGGTTGGACTCCTATTCATCCTCCAAAACACACCATCATGTCCACTGTGCTGCCTCTTCTGAGGCCACCCCTACTCCAGGATTGTCCTAGTTACTGAGACAAAATACCCCAATCCAAAATTAAGGAGGGCAAGGTGTATTTGGTTCACAGTGTGTGGAGGTTGCAGTCTGTACTCAGCTGGCTCCTGGGCAGAACAGCAGGGCACAGGGGCAACGGGGAGGGAAGGCCAGATGACCACAAAGCCGCAAGAGGGAGGGGGGAGAGCGAGCCTCTTTTCATCCTTCCTATGGCTGCCTCCCCTAGGGCTGGTGCCGCGCTCGCACCCTTTCTTGCACGGGCTCAGAATGTTTGCCAAATGAGGCGCTTCCTCTCTACTGAGCAAAACTTCTCCACGTCTCAGCTTTCCAGTTGTTATGGCATCAAGCATGCCAGGGACACCTGGGTCCCTCAGTGTTGCTCGCCCTCTGCCGCCCCTGCAGGGGGCACCCTGCAGCCATGAGCACTTTCCTCCTGACCACCCAGGTGCTTGTCAGAACTGCAGCTCCCAGAGCTCCACCAAATCCATGCACCCACCCGGGAGCCATGCAGTGGAGGTCCAGAAACCCGTGTGGGCAAACTGCTGCTCACAAGGACCACCTCGTGCCCGCAGGAGAGACCCCAGCCAGGGTGTCGCCACGCCATGCAGAGCATGAAGCGCAAGGCTCTGAGTAACAAGCGCGGTGGCTGCACTCGGCAGGCCTTGCTGCGAGCCCCAGGCCTCCCTGCGGCGGTCACAGTCACTGCCTCCGAAGGGCCTGGCCAACCCTACTTGGACCTTCTTAAAAAGTTTTATTTATTTTTTATTGTTTTTGCAATACTTAATACATTGCATAATGTTGCCTCCGTCGTAGCGGTTCAGAGCACAAGATGCAGGCAAGGTTCTGTGTCTAAACATCATCAGGACAGATCTTTCCTTTCACTGCCCGGAGAAAACGTAGCTGTATATTTAGCCCAGTAGCCCGTAACAGTAGTGGACGATCAGCTCACCTGGCGTTATCGGAAGCTGTTGACTTGAGCCTGTTACAGCTCAGCATATTAATATGGCTTTCCTTTTTATGTCTCGTGGCTAGACTTTTCTGCTGGATGGTTAAGACCAAGATAAGGTAAGTCCTATATTGCAAACAATATGTAGCTCCTGCATCTGACAAGGTCAGTCAGGTCCCCTCAGGATTTACCCTGAAACCATGTACTGCGCTTTGCAGAACTTGGACCTTTCTTGTGTCCCCAAGACTTGGGCACGAGGAGCCTTGCCCGGGAGCTCACAGAACCCAGTGGCAGGGACCCTAGTCAACATCCCTACGCAAGGTCCCTGGGGAGATGGCAATGAGAGGGACCCTCACCCGGAAGACTTTAGGTGGGGGTTAAGGCTGGTGGAGTCAGCCTTACAGGGCACTCCCAAAGTTCCAGGCGCCTTCGCGGCTGACAGTGTCGGGGGCAGAGCGCCAAGTGTAGATGTGGCCGGCAGGGGGCGCTCCAGGACAGTCCTCGGCGCACCCTGCCTCTGTGGTAGCAGAGGGAAGGGAAAGGGATGTTGGCCTCAGCTCCAAGGGCGCTGCAGACCCTCGTAGGAGCGGCGCACTAGGACTTCCCCACGGAACCCGCAGGCCCCATGTTGCTATGGTGGAGGCCGCTGCGCCTCGGTCGCCGCTGCATCCCGGCTTCTCCACGAGGACCCACAGGAGGGAGGTTGACTTCAGCGCACAGCCCTCAGCCCTCGGCCTCCTCGGATCCTGTAAAATCAGGGCAGCACGATTGGAATGCACAATAGGTCCCCAGAGCCAGAAGGGAGAGCGTGGAGGTGGTGCTCCAGGAGGTTGGCCCAGGACAGCCTGCAGGGCTGGGGCGAGAGGTCCTCAGTGACTCGGCCCGGAGCCTGCGTGGATGCCGCACTGCTGCACTTCGGGGCTCCTCAATCACCACCTTTGTGGTGGCGGAGAAGGTGTGACCTGGCCGAGGGGGCTGGGGGGGGAGGTTCAAGAGTCCTGGATGGCTCTCTGGATGAGCAGAGGCCATGGGCCTGGCGGGCACCCCCAAGACCCCCGTGCAGGCCGGGCGGGGAGCATCCACCCCGGCTCCAGGCGAAGGCGGCATGGCCTCTCCTGCTGCAGGCAGTGGCGCGGCTGGGTCGGGGTGTCCCTGACACTTTGCTCTGAAATCCCAGCCGGCTTCGCCCATCCGCACTCCCTGCATGCTCCGGGACACGGGCACTAAGGGTGGCTGTGGGCCCTGGCTGTTCACACGCTTTCCTCTGGGATCCAGCGACAGTGCGCAGGCAAGCGCCTGCCCCGCACTGAAGGTCTCTCCTGGGGACATCGCGGATGCAGCAGGTGGCATACCTCTGCGATGCCGCACCTGCCGCTGGAGCGATCCGGCCCCCCAGCAGAGGGTACTGGGTCTGCAAGGCTGGCGTCCTGCGGGGCTTTGTACCTTAGATCCAGCTTGATGGGATCCTGAGAGATTTATTTATATCAACTTTAAAGCCATGCTGTGTGTTAGTCATTTCTTTTTTTAATTTTGGGATAGGGTTACACTATGCAGTTCAGGCTGGCCAAAGCTCACTTTGTAGCTCAGGTTGGTCTAGACCTTGCAAAGACCCTCCTGCCACAGCCTCTCCATGACTGGGATTACAGGCCTGCGACACTCCGCCCAAATAGACACTTCTGAAGAAGAGCTCCGCGCCTGGTGGTGCAGAGGCCAGCAAAGCATTCGGTTATGTGGGGACAGTCAGACTCATGGCGTCGTCCCATTTTGTGAGGTCCTGAGGTGGGGTGCTGAGGGGGCGGCAGAGGAGTGGGTGGTGGGGTGGTGAGTTATAGACCACCCGACCTCAGAACCTTGCTTTGCATTTATTTTGGGCTTTGCTGACCCTCTGAGGCTTCGCTCCTAAGACGGGAGCCCTTGCCCCTGAGTTTCTCGAAGGTTAAGAGTAGATGCTGAGGACATAGGAGCTATTAGGTGTCAGGAAGTAGCTGCTGCTGTTACTTGGTTTCGGATGACGATGACCTGGGCAGCTGTGGCGCTGGGAGGGGGCAGGAGAGCGCCCTCCTCGGCAGCCGGACTCCGGCACCCTGCCTCTTTCCTGGATCTTCTCTGGGAATGATTGCCGAATGTCACTTCCAAAGTACATGATAATAACTCAGGGTGTCCCTCTCGCGGAAAATATTTAACTATTGTCGAGAACAAATAAGAGAAGACACAGGATGGGACGTCAGCTCCTGGTGAGAGGTGAGCGTGAGGCTTGTCGGGACCGCAGGATTGTGGCAATTTGTTTTTGAAATTAAATTCAGGCATGAAGCCTACCATCTCTGAAACCAGGGGAACTTTCGCTTTCAGTGATGGGTCCCCCCCGCTCATTTGTGAGTGCCGGGGGCAGGGGAGGATTGCGGTCAGCGCCCATTCTGTTTTGTTGTTTTGCAAGACTGATTTATTAACTATGATACATGTCACAAGGCCTTCCCAGTTTTTTCTTTTTTGTTATTCCCATTGAGCCAAATATAGTAGTCGGTTGCAAATCCATTTTAAAAAACAAAACCTAGGGCCGGCGGTATAGCTCCAGCAGATTGAGCGCTTGCTTAGGGAAGCGAAGGGGCCAGGGTTCGGTTCCTGGTCCCTCCTGAAGCGCTGAGCCAGCGATGGAGTCCGGGCGTGGTGGCACACACCTGTAATCCCAGCACTTAGGAGGTACAAGCAGGAGGATCATTATGAGTCAGTAGTGAGACCCTGTACAAAAAGAAAAAAAAAAAAAGAAAGAAAGAAAAGAGAGAGAGGCAAAAAACAAAAACAAAAACAAACAAACAAACAAACAAACAAACAAACAAAAATCCCTTTGGCAAGTCAGCTTTTGTGCCGGCAGACCGTGCCCCATTGGGTGGAAGCTCAAAACCCGACTTAGTAAAGACATCAGTGAAGCACAGGCCGGCATCCCCAGCAGCAACCAGAGGAGGCGCCGCTGCCGGTCTGCTCTCTTGTGCTGAGGATGTTTAGATGGTAGATTGGCCTTCGAGAACCCAGGGCCAAGGACCCAAGGGCCCAGGATGCAGCTCTGGTTCGACAGCCCTGCCCAGGGTTTGGGAAGTGGGGTGTGGGGAGGGAGGCGGCGGTGAGCACAGGCCCCCTGTTGGGAAGAGAAGGAGGCACAGCGGGCCCGGGATGCCCAGTCAGTGGGCAACCTCCACGGAGGCCTCAGGCTCATTCACTGCCGGACAGTGACTCATGGGCGCTCCGTGTCTCTCGCAGCTAACCAAAAGGAGCACAGCTGTGGGTCGGAGGGTCTGGATGTGACCTCTGGCTGACCTTGGGGCCTTTCCGATTCTGAGCACGGGCCCTGCCTGGCCTGGGTGACCGGGGCGATGGCTTGTGTTCCTGCCCTCACAGCCTTCCGTAGCTACGTGTGGGAAGAATGTGTCCAAAGTCTGCTGTTAAAAGCAGAGAGGAAACTGCCCATGACGTGAACTGCACAGAGCCCACGTCAAACTGAGTTCTTGGGCTGGATGGGCGTGGTAGTGCGCTCCTGCAATCCCAGCACTTGGGAGCCTGAGGCAGGAGGATCAGTGAGAGTTAGAGACCAGCCTGGGCTACAAAAGGGAGCTCAAGGCCAGCCTGAACTGCATGAGGAGACCCTGTCTCAAAAAGACACACACAAACAAAGCAACAGTAACAGTAAGAACAAGAACAAGAACAACAAAATACTCCCCCAAAACAAAGAACTGAGTTCTCGGCCCGCAGGTGGTGGCCTTTACTGGTAGCCACAGCAGGGCTGCTGTGGGCTCACCCTTCTAGAAGAATGCAACTTGTGTTCCTAGGCAATAAAACCATTTTTGTCATCTTGTGGGTAAAATTGCTCTAAGCTGGCACCTGCACTCTAAATGGTTTTGTATGAAGAAGCCTCTGAGAGAGCCACTCTCAGGACCCGGTCAGTGTGTGTCCTTGGCTTGGTGTACCCTCCACAGGGCACTGAGGCGTGTCTGGAGCCTAAGGCGCAGTGCAGATGGGAAATGCAGAAGAGCCAGGAGCCTGGGGATCAGGGCTGCAGGGAGCCCAGCAGCTAGGTGCTTGGAGCAGACAGGTACTGTAGGGCGAGCCGGTGATGTTTGGGCAAGGAGACCACTGGAGCGAGCACTGCTTATATAGGGGGACCCCTCCGATTTTGAGCTGCAGCCCCTGCCCTGTGCTGCCCTGCCCTCCTCTTGGCTTCTGCTGCTGTGTGTATTTTAGTTAGTGTGGAACTGAATACTGAACTCAGACTCCCAGCCTCAGTGTTATTATGAGGTATGCGCTCCAGATAAGAGATGTTTCAGTTGCCCAAGATGAGAGAGACAGACAGAGAGAGAGAGAGAGAGAGAGAGAGAGAGAGAGAGAGAGAGAGACAGGCAGACAGAGAGAGACACACACACAGATAGCCAGCCAGCCAGCCAGCCAGACAGGTAGACTGAGGGCTAGAGAGAGAGACCACCCTGCAGAGAGGCCTTGGGCAGGAAGAACCTTTCCATGGGCTGCGTGGATTGGGTGAATCACTATCCACAGAGCCAAACCAGGAGGCAAAAGAGTAACGTAGGTGACTCCCACACTGCCTTCACGCAGGGCTCAAAGTGGATGACGACGAGGCACGATGCCCTTCAGGCTTCCAGGGGCTGCTGCTTTCATTGTGGGCCACTGTCTTGCATTTCCAGGGAGACCCCAGCAGCGCAGGCCACACCCACTTAGTCCTATTGGCTGGACTTAGTCACTCGGTTGGGCCGTCGAGCCACAGGGCCCTGGGAGTCCAGACAGGCACAGGGCGATGTGAGGGCCGGCGGTCATTCCGCAGGGCTCCTGGGATGGTCCCGTTACATCACGGCGTGCGGTGTGAGTGAGGGATCCGGAAGAGTCCCTAGTGGAGATGGAGCTGAACTGAAAGTAGGGCAGCCTGCCCGGGAGTCGCTGCCTGCCCGGCAGCCCGGGAGCACCTGCCCGTGCTCCTGTAGCTCTAAGCAGCGCAGAGACCCAGGGGGTGCTGTGGTGGGGGAGGGTGGGGGAGGGAGGAGCCTGCACCCCAGGCCGGGTGTGATGTGAGCCACACGAGAGAGCAAACGCTGGCTCTTCTCCTGGGCCACGTGGGCTCTGAGACGCCCTGAGTTCCCGACCACCTGAGGAGGCCGATCACAGGCTGGGGGCCTGGAGTCAGAGGGGGCGGGCTGGTCCTGCAGGGCCCGGAGCTCATCTGCAGTGTGGAGGGCTTTAGGGTGCTCCACATGGGAGTCTGTA
>PVJA010025209.1:0-30993 GCA_004027025.1 Myocastor coypus
CTCTCTCTCTCTCTCTCTCTCTCTCTCTCTCTCTCTCTCTCTCTCTCCCTCTCCCTCTCCCTCTCCCTCTCCCTCTCCCTCTCCCTCTCTCTGTGATTGTCTAGCTCCATGATCACACAGACTCTTGGTTTGTCTTCTGATGATGTTAGGCGCCTCCCTCCTAACAAAACAAACAAAACCTAACCAAAGATAGCTGCCTACAATTCTTCATTTCTGTTTCATTCACCAAGAACTTGTGGAACAGATACTACAAGGAGGGACTACATTTTGCATTTTGCAACAAAGTCTTAGTTGCCACCTATCCTAGTTAGATCAGCTGTTCTCACTCTGTTCAGTTAGGCTCTAACAGGCAACCCTGAAAGTATGACACTTGAGCTGGTATTCAGGATGGGTAAGACTCTTCCGGTAACATAAGACATAGACACACAGTCAAGTGTAAGAAACCCTCCACACCAAGACAGTCACGAGGCTGCAGGACCAGTTAGGAAGGGCAAATAGCTCTATACTTTTGATACATTGATTAGAAAAGAGAAGTGGAGTGAATGAAAACATATGGACACAAACTCATAAAAAGTCTTGGAACAGGACTTGGAAAGAGCCATGGACTGATCTGTTATGGAGGCTGGGGAATTTCCAAAGTGGGAGAACAATTCATGGAAGAGCAAGTGTCGCATCCAGGCAGCACCTATGTAATTTGTGGGCTCTGGTGCACAACGAAAGTTCAAAGCCACTTGTTCTAGATATTTAAAAATTCCAAACTTTTAACTGCAGAGCACTAACCCAAGCATGGTGCCTTTCTGTTTATAGCTACCCAAGTGTCACACAGATAAATGAGCTCCACATTCAGAGTGGAAGAACATATGGGAATTATACCTTATATTTATTTTTACCTCACCTTTTCCTATTTCTATGTCCATGCCCATCCTATACACAATGTATTTTAGTACACATATTTAACTGACAAATACGTATGTATTTGGAGGATGTGCCTACAGTTAATAATAAGCACAATCCATGAAGGTGAGGACACCGCTGTGCTTTTTTGTCTGAAAAGGTTCCTGAATGGCATATACATAGCCTATTTTTTTCATAACTACACAATATCCCATAATATGATTATAGGACAATTCACTCAGCATATTCAAGAATTCCCCTATTGGTGAGCACATGTGTTTTTTCATGTGTTTGTAGTTTGAACACTGTGATATCTTTTTATATAACTTTTAGTCTTTGACCTCACTGCTAAAGAGCAGATTTTTGCATGCAGAATTCCAGGTCAAATAACATAACTAATGCAAAATTTTAACAGATAGGTCTAATTAAGTTCCAATAAGCATCTACAAATTTATATTCCCAGGACAAAATCGTCTATTTCTCCATAACCTAATGATAACAGGTAGCAACAGATTTTTTTAGATAACCTGCTAGCACCAAAAAGTAATGTGTGTCACTGTTTTCTTCAAATTGCATGTCACAGAATACAAAGATTTCAGTTTCATTTCAGTTTTTTATTAGCCAGCTGCAGTTCATTTGCTATGACTACCCTTTCAAAATTATTCCTTGTCATTTCTTTGCCTTATCAAATTGTTAGCACTTTTAGTTTACTAAAGACACTAGCCCTTTGTCTCATTCACACATAGACACAGAACACATACACATAAAGAGTAACTGAGACAGAGAAAAGGAAGTATTTTCCCAGTCTGTCACTTGGTGTTTGTTATTGCTTATACTAACACTTACACAGCAAGGTTTTTATGTAGTCATGGGTTTCCTATGTTCCTCTAAAAAGCCTCCATGACTTTGCTACTTTTACAGTTATTTTCTCAAATGTTTCAATACCTATGGTGCTGTTTTATAAAGGAAGATTTAAAAATCTAGGTTTTTTTTTTTTTTTTTTTTTTTTTTTTTGTGGGACTGGGGTTCAAACTCACGACCTTGCACTTGCCAGGCAGGCACTTGTGTCACAGAGCTATCTCCACAGCCCCTAAAAATCTAGTTTTTAGTTTGGTACATTACACAAAATTATTTTAAATGAACATACAACAGTTTGAGTTATTGTCTGAACCATCTCTTTCTCTACCGATGAGAAATGAATTGCCCTGAATTATTATTTGTACTTTATTGAAAATAAAAAATTGTCAATTTCTATTCAAATTTTCTCTCCATTTGATTTCTAGTGGATATATATATATATATATATATATATATATATATTCCTGATGTTGTCTATTCTTTAAAAATCTCCCTAGTATTTTTTTTATTTTCGAATATTGCTTGGCATTTACCACATATTTATTCTTAAAGGGTGACTCCAGACCTTTTATTAAAATAAGCTCTAAGTTTTATTCAAATTATATTAAGCATATATGTTAATTTAGGAATGATAGACAACCTGAGAATGACTGAGATTTTGTATGAAGTCTCCTCTCCAGAATGACATGTCCCTCCAGTTTATTTCTGTCTTGGCCTTCAATAACATAACACTTTTCCTTCATATGGTTCTGTGACTCCCCTATGAGGCTTCTTCCTTAAGAAATTGATGTCGTTATAGAATATGACAAAGTAGTATGAGTTCATGGACACCCTCCTAGGACAACACTCTACAGAAGCTAATCCAGTAAGAAAAGTCGCTGGGTCCCAGTCCAAATGAAGAAATTTTTACATACACATACACGAATGCATACATACATGGCAGGAAGGCTTAGAAAGAACAGGATGTGACTGAGCCTCAATGTGACACTGAGGGAGATTAGGGCAAAAAGAAGCCAGGACCTGGGACTGAGGGAGCAATTTAGAACCAGCATTCTAACTGGGTCCTTTGTTTTCTTCATCTTATTGCTGCGGGAGCATTATTATCAACTTACTGATGATGCAAGAAAATAGCATTGCCTGCCCAGGACCAGCACCAGGCTGACACCTCAGGGTGGCTTCATTGGAAAGAAGCGCTTATCACAAAAAGGATACATATCTGGGCAACTACTGAGCACTCTCTTCTCTTCCTTTTTTCCCCTTAATTCACTCTAGGACAGAATCGATCACACAGAGAACATTCACTGGAAGCAGAAATGAATGTGGAGTGGTATTTTGTAGGAAGGGCATCCTGAAGGACAGAATTACCTCATAGGAGGAAGTGCACAGAAAATGGTCAATTCACCCCCCTCCCTTTTCTCCTATCTTTTCTCTCTCTCATCGTCGTTGCTTAAACCTTAAGTTCCATTTCTTTCTATTATATCATACCTCTCAGGATTTATTTCTTCTTTCAAGCTCTTACACTATGGAGACGATGTTATATTTAGACATGTGGGTCTGATTTGTTTCACTTATGTGTATAGCCTCTCGTTGTAGCCACTTACCTATAAAGGCTTCAAGTTTGTCTTTCATTATAGTTGAGTAATACTTCATTGTATAAAAATACCACATCTGTTTCATCCATTCTTCAGGTGACGGGCACTTTGGTTGTTTCCAAGATTTGGCTATGACAAATTGGGGTGCTATAAACATAGGTGCACACATAACACTATAATGTGATGTTTTCAATTCTTTGGGGGACATTCCCAGAAGGGAAATAGGTGGATTGAATGAGATTTCAAGTCCCAGTTTTTTTTGAGGAGTCTCCACACTGATTTTCATAGTGGTTGTATCAGTTGACCTTCCCACCAGTAGTGGAGAAGGGTTCCTTTTTCCTCACAGCCTCTCCAGCATTTAATAGTTGATTTCTTTATGATGGCCATTACTTCTGGGGTGAGACAGTATCTCGATGTTGTCTTAATTTGCATTTCTTGAATGACCAGTGCTATAGGAAAAGTCATGCAAGTATGTATACAGGATGGCTGAGATGATTGTGGTAAAAAAATTTCCAACGGTTTTTTGAAAATAGTAGTTAATGTATACAATTTGCACCTTGACTAACTCTGTGTAATTATATCTGTGATCTAAGCAACTACACTGAGGAGAGCAATGTGTAATATAAAAATCATGCTTGAATACCCCTCAGCTTGGTCCTCTAAATGTGTACCGTTTCAAATGTTTTATCCATCATTATACTCTCTTTAAAATATTATTTAAAGTGAAAATAAAAACAAGAAAAAAATTAAAGTTTCTTGAAAGCAAACAGTAATATTCAATTATCTGTCAAATCTTGCATAACTATGTGTTAATCTGAGCAACAGATTTGAGGATAAAAATTGTTAATTGGCTATTCTTGTTTTGAAAATCTATAACATACGTATTGTATGTTATGCACTTTCTGTCTTTGTTTCTGCTGTTTGTTTTTGTTTTTTATTTCGTTCCTCCAAATTAAATTCAATTAAATTAAAAGAAAATGGTCAAGACTGTCCTCCAATACTAGAGGCTGTTCTCCCTAAGGTACATCCTTTCTGCTCTCAAACTCACCCAAACAAGATAAAGCCAGAGGGCTGGGGAGATAGCTCCGTGGCACAAGTGCCTGCCTGGCAAGTGCAAGGTCTTGAGTTCAAACCCTGGTCCCACGAAAAAAGAGAAAGGGAGAGATAAAGCCAGACTAGGAGTTCTTGTCTCCCCATCAAGAAATACATGACCACTCGAGGTAGTTGATAATTTCAAGCAGTATGTGCTTGAATAGAAAAGAGTTAATGGAGCTGCCTGAGACCACTATCTGTAGAAACACCTGCTTGCAAGGCTAAACTTTCCACTTAGCCTCAAGGAAAATGAAAGGATGCTTTCAAAAAGCATAGAACAAACATCATACTTAATCACAAACTAATAAAAAAAGTATCACCTCAAGAGATAAGGAACAAGCAACGGCTGTTCACAATTAGCATTTTCATTGAAATGACGGTGCTAGACAATAGAATAAAACCAAAAATAATCTATGACTCCAAACTGATATGAATAAATGAGGAGAGAAAGTCTCTTCTTTACTGAAGAATGTGATTAATAAAATAGAAGGGATGATGTATTTAGAAAAATCACCTTTTGATAAGCTGTCACAGTAATAATTAATCCAGCCAAGAAACATAGATGGATGCTAGACCTAGTGAGAAAATGTGATGGAGAATAGCATATTTACATAGCCTTGAAGTATTCCCTCACAGCATGCTTACTAATTGCAGAGAAAAATGAATAATTTTAAATGGTGAAAAACAAATGAAACTACTGTAATCAAATGATCAAGTAATGGGACAAATCAATATTGTGCCCATCTCGGTAAAATGCAATGAGAATACAGGCAAAAATTTGTAACCTGAATCTAATCATCAGAAAATATGAGACAAACTCAATTTGCATATTCTTGCTGGTTACTTTCAGCTAGTAAGGTTATAAGGGTCAAAGAAAAGCTGGGAAGAATCATAAAATGCTCCTGGGTATTACAGAAAACTGTGATCATGTAACAGCTACATGCAGCAGGGGCTCCTGGAGTGTAACTGCTTGCTTTAAAGAACATGATTAGGACAACTAGTGAAAATGGAATAAGATCTACGAATTCGATAACCATGATGTATCAATGTAAATTTCCTGGATTCAATAGCTATATACTAGAGTCATATGGAAGAAGGTGTTGTTTGCATGAATTATGCACTGAAGTGTTGGAGATTGATGGGGCGTCCTGTCAACAACTTAACTCTTAAGTGGCTCATAAAAATCTTTTATGTAAAGTTTTAAAACAGCCACAAATAATCTATGAAGTGAGAATTCAAAATAATGGTTACCTTAGGCTAGGAAAATTGGGAGGAGAGAGGAGACTTCTGTATTTTGCAGAATGCGTGAGATGATTACAAAAGAAAGAATGCAACTTTCAGGAACATCATTGAGCTATGCATCCATGATTTGTGCATTTTTCTACATGCATTTACGTTTCAGTTGGAAAACAAAAGCAAGTCATGCTGTTATAAATAAATATCTTAAATGCAAACACACATATACGGATTGAGAGAAATCTCTCATCAGGAAGTTCATTGTGCTGCAATATTTTCCATATCCTTGAGGATATTCACCAACCAGTATTCTTTTTTCCTTCCTGGGAGACTAACATTTGCAATACTTCTTTCTCTTTGAAAAAAAAATGTAGATTTGCCATGATCTACAATGGTCAAGGTTCTCCAGAAGCTCCTAGATCTCCTTGCTATCTCCCATATATCCTTCGCAATCTTATAATTTCCATTTCCCTACTTGCTTTATCCCCAGAAGGATAATAATTCCAATGTGACTTCTATTTCTGGATACTCCCTCCTTTCTCTAAGCAGAAAGCTACCCCGTGTCCACAACAGGCCACTGTGTGAGCAGAATTATGGTATAACAATGCCCCCCTCTTTAAGCATTTTTCCATCCTCAGCAGGATACTAAGTATTTCCTAGCTGCTGCTGCTGCTGCTGCCTTCTTTGGAATTAATTAATTCATCAAATATTTATTGAGCACAACTATGAGCCCATACCATTCCAGAAACTGGAACTAAAATAGGGAATAAAGTCCCTGCTCTTAAAGAATTTACAACCTAGCGGAGGAGGCAAACCATAAAGAAACAACATGAAATTTTTTTCAGATAATGATATTTGCTTATAAAACAATCATGGGTAATGAAAATGGTCAGGAGAGCTCCTTTCTGAAGAAGGGATCTGATCTGCCTGGATGGTTTTGAGCTTCTGAAGGAAGAGCGTTTTTCAAACACAGGAGCATAAGTGCCAAGGCCTGTGAGGAACAAATCAAGCAATTACAGTTCCCTTAACATAAGTTAAAAGTACCTGCTATTGGGGGAGCTGCTTGTTATTGCTAGTCTTACTGCTTATGCCCAAATCCTAAAGCTGGGGTCTATCTTATCCCAAGATAGATGGATAGATGATAGATAAATGATAGATAGATAGATAGATAGATAGATAGATAGATAGATAGATAGATAGATAGATCTATTAATTTATTTATTTACTTATTTATGAAATAATCAGGCAACACAGAGGAACTGGACTCAAGAGAGAGAAGCACACATAGAAGGCAGAACTCATAAGGCCCTTGGAGCTGGAATGGGAGGCTCAAATTTATACTACTGTGCACAGGCAACTTTTGCAGGTTTTTCTTCAGAAGGAGACTCAGTCTTATTTCTAGCAGGCAAGTGGGAAAGCCACCCTCCTTTTAAGTGGGTAAAAAGGGAAGCCTGCGCAGACTCTCTTATGGCTTGACCCTGGCTCCTCAGCAAAAAGTCTAAGCTTTGTGTTGAGTGCTTTCAAAGTCTTTTCTCTCATGGACTACACAGAGATCACTCTATCCCCGATTTGGCTCTTACCGTCTACCCCCACTCCATAGATAACTTGAAATAGTTAATTATACAGAAGCCCTGCTTCCTACCTTCTTGTCCACAGAAATGACAGAAATGTGATTGGACGCTGCTTCCTCTCACGCCCTCCTTTCTCACTGTGGTTCCTCAGTTCTCTTGAAGATCACCCCACTGCTGCCCTCTGAAAGCTAAGGCACGGGTCTCCATCCAGCCCGCTCCTTGTTCCCCCATTAGCACCATTCTGATAGGAGTGCTTATTTCTCTTTCTTTTTCCATTTCCTATTTTTGCTTTGTTTTTGTTTTTGTTTTTGTTTTTCTTTTCCTTAAGGGGAAAGAGTTGTGGGAGAGAAGCTATGACCTCTGCACTGAGCTGTATCCTTGGCTCTTTTTTTTTTTTTTTTTTTCCTTCATTTTGAGATTTTTCTCTCCTAAATCACTAAGTTCCTCAGGCTGGCCTTCAACTTGCAGTCCTCCTGCCTTGGACTCCTCTAAGTCCTGGCTTCCATCATAATCAGCTTTTGTTTATTGTTTTGTTGAGAAAAACAAAACCTGTCACGTGAGTGGATTTTATCCTCCAAGTTTCAGATGGTCTCTTAAAAAGGTAAATGGGACCACATGTCACATGCCACAAAATTTCTGACCACATGCCAAAGGTTGAAGCTTCTGCCTACCTCACTGGAGTCACCCATCTGGCTCTGAGCAAACCATGTCCTGCTGCCATGACACTCCAGGTACAGGACTTCTGAATTTCTTCTTTAGGTCTTAGGTTGTGATAGTTTTTATGATTTTGTTTCTGTACCTCTAGCTGAGGCACTCCCCATGGCATCCAGTGCCTTTTCTTCTATATCTATTTATTGTGTTAGATTCCTTTCATCTCTTGAGTCCGACCCACAGCTCTGGTCTTTGAAATCCATAATCTTGATCTAGATAACAGTAATGTTATTAGTGTTAAATAATTACATTTGACCTAAAGATGACTCTGTCTTTGGATCCTTACATAACAAAGTGTCACCTAAACACACAGAAAGGCTAAGCTAATACTTCTGTAACAAATATCTCTGCCCATCACTGCAACCAAGGCTCAGTAGCTCGGAGCTGATCAAGCATTCAAAGCAAGCTCGCAAGAGGCAAAGCTTGAGCCATCTCCAGTTGAGCTGTCCCTGTACCTCACCTCCACTTCCTGTCCCTAGAAGTTGACCAGTCACATTATTTGCCAGGCTTTTCCTGAATTATTCTGGTTCTAAGGACTGTCAGATCCACACTGTTCTTTGTTCAATTAAACTCTGTTCAATTAATTGAAGTTTTTGTCTTAAGAATAGTAAATTATAGGCAACACACTTTGAGCACTAGCTGTGCCACTGAAGCAGGCCCTATATCATTGCACTTAGGCAAGGAGGAAGGCCTCCTGTTTTCAGCCTCCCTTGAGCTCAGATTACAGGATCCACCACCCCCAGACACCATCCCAGGCTCAGTACACCCTAAGGGGTGGCCCAGGTAGTACCAGGGATCAAACCGCTGAGCTATCTTGCTGGCCCTAGTAGTTTGGTTTTGGATAGGAACTTTTTAAGAAACTGCAAATGGGTAGTGCAAATGTTCTGTGTAGATCTTCGGTGGTTCCTCTTTGACCCTCAGTTAAAGGAAACTATCTTGCAGGGAATAGGATCTAGTTCTGCCTTTTGATCCTCGCCACAAAAAAGGCAAAACCCAAAGATTCCAAGTGTCAAGTTCAGTCTTACGTGAGAGCGAGCCTGACCAGTCCTGCAGAACATCACAGCTTCCAGAGCCAAAGCTGAAGGATGAGCCCGCTCAGGCTCCAAAAGTCAACTCTTCCCATGGACAGCAGGCCTCAGGTACCACCTGTGCGAGGCTGTCCACCATGCAGTTATGTGCTTGGGAGCCTGAATCCTGCCGGGTCCATCCTGGCTGCTTGAGGGCAGAGAACCTCCTCATGGACAGACTCCACTCCTCTCCATGGCACCAGGACCCCTGTGGGGGGACAATCTCACATTGCCCACAGTTAGGAATCTTAATCTCTTATAATCTGCAATAAATTGGGGAATAAACTGAGCATTGGACAGTCTTTAAGAATCATATCAGTTTTGTGGCTGGAAAAGATGGATTTTTAAGAAACTAGCTGGGACCAACAGTAAACACAGCCTTTCTGAAGCTCCCCTGCTACACACACATACACACACACATATACACATACACACACACACACGCACACGCACACACACACACACACACACACACACACACACACAGCAAAGCTTCAGGGAAGGGTAGAGTGCCCCTTGGGAGCCAGCACAACTCATCACCCTGAACACCCTGAAGCCTGAGGAGGAGTCTGGCATGGACTCCAGTAGAAGCCCTGGTGGCCCTGGCAGCAGCTCCAGAGGAAGAGAATGCAAAAAGAAAACAGATCCTTTCTGTAGCTGACAGTATAATTGCCTTTGGATGCTCACGTTTCTGGAAGAACCTTCAATGCCCAGGGACTTTCAAACCCTGCTGCTCATAATTTTCAGTCCTCTTCCAATCACTTTAGAGCTGGGATTGCCAGGTAAAAGTTAGTTTACTGATAAGAAGACTGTTATCTGCCTACCTCAGGGACCTGGATGTGCTGAAGCACATGTACCCAGGAGTACATGTATCCATCTGATACCACTCCGGAGTAGGGCTCCATTCTGGTGTCAAATATTGACAATGTGAGGAATGACTTTCTAATTAAAAACAGGGCATTGCTAAACAGTGCAAGGTATAGCTTTTAAAATTCTACTGAAATAGCATATTTTAAAATGTCTCTTGAAAACACGAAGTCCCTGCATTTATTTTGAAACAGTTTCTGTTGCCATTGAGAATTAATATATCAGAAGTATATCCTTATCAGCCCTTATTAAAAATGATGGAGCCCGGGAGGCTGAATCAACAGCAATCTTTTCTCTCACAGTTCTGGAGCTTGAGAGGACAGGGTTATGGTGCTGGCAGGACTGGATCAGTTTCTTCTGAGGATGCTCCCCTTGGTTCCCAGAGAGCACCTTGCCCTTCTTCCTATGGTCCTTGTCCTTAAGAGTGTTATGGGTGTTCCTGCTTCCTTCTTAGAGGACACTACTTCGATTGGATTAGAGCCCCTCTAAGGCCTCAGTTTGCCTGATTGATCTCTGTTCAACTTTCTTTGAGACAGCCACATTCTATGATGTCTGGGGTGGAGGCTATAATACATGAGTTTGTGAACAGGCATAATTCAGACCATGCCATTTTATTTTATTTCTAACCATGCTATTTTAGGCTGCACTGTTAATAGGTGACCCGAGAACAGCCAAAACAGTCATAATCAAAGAATTCATGTCAAACTAGAATCCTGCAAGTCACATGATCAAAGGTCTAAACTCTTCCTCTGCAAACACCCTTCTGATGTTGCAGGGACAGGCCGGCTTTATGGTACTGCTCACAGAAGCCACGCTGGTGATGCACGGTGGAAGGCTCACAGCACAACTCTATTCATGGGATGTGCTCATTACCTTTCATCTGAACTTCCACAGCCCTAAAATATTCGTGTCATTTCTCCCATTACTTCTGTTATTTGCTGCAATCGACTCTCTCATTACTTGGATTGTGATGTATAATTGCAAACTGTGGAGAAACACAAAGTTTATGTAAGGTTCCAAAGTCTCAGTGGTGTTTAACATACAAACCTGTGAACATGGCAAATACCAAAAGGAAAGGAACATTATTTTTTTGCCTAGCTAGACTTGATTTTTATTCTCAGTATAGAATGGTTTTTTCATCCTTAAAGCTAGAGATTTTAGAATCATTTTGTATAGTTCTTTCTTGAATCTAACTCTGTCTCTCACATCTCTCATTATTTTATGTCTATCAGTCTGTCTGTCTATCCATCTATTTATTTCTTTTTTTTTTTTTTTTTTTTTTTTTTTTTTTTTTTTTTTTTTTTTTTTTTTTTTTTTTTTTTTTTGTGGGACCAGGGTTCGAACTCACAACCTTGCACTTGCCCAGCAGGCACTTGTGCCTCGGAGCTATCTCCCCAGCCCCTATCCATCTATTTATCATCTGCCCTATATCTATGTATCCACTTTGTATGTCTCACATATGGTTTTCCATGCACTCACTACCCCCTCTATGTAATCCACTCCTTCATGATTTCAGTCCAGGGTGTTAGCACGGAGGAATCTTGATCTTTCTCCATTCAGTTTGAATTCTCTTCCAGCCTAGCTTTCACACCTCTCCACCTCTCCATTTCTTACACTGTCACTTTCATTTTGTACCCTGACTTCTAATGTGGGCTCCGGAGTAGCTCTCATGGGGAACCGTGATAAAGTATAAAACCTCACTAAAGTATAAAACCTCACAAGGACCCTGTCCTGTATTCATGCCCTCTTGCTATGTGATTCTTTCCCATTTGATTCTGATTTGATCAATTTTACCTGAGCAGTGGGATTTAGAATCTCATTGGCTGACCATAGTTTCGTGCCTCCTTACACCCACTCTCCGAAGGGAAGATATTTAAGCCTACCATATCATATCACATTGTAATGGAATGACAGAAAAATTTTCAAATTTGCATTTCCTTTGTTAGTTTATATGGCTGTGGGTTTTTTGTTCTTCTATTGGCCCAAAATTGTGCACAGCTTTATTGTAACCAGGTAGAAATTCTAAATGTCAGTTGGAGATTCAAGCATTTGCTGATCTATCATAGTTTTATTAGGCTATAAACATGCTATCAAAAAGATTTACCTCAAAAGTTGTAAACAGAAGAGAATTATTTAAAGGAATTAATAACCAAATGGCAGGCCAGAAAGATGGTTCAGTGGTAATGTGCTTGCTTAGGAAAGCTTAGACAACCACAGGGACCGCGGTTCAATCCCCAGCATGGCATGCTATGCCAGCTCCACCCCCAGGGCAGGCTGAGCTGGCCATAATACACACACACACACACACACACACACACACACACACACAAGGCATGGGAAATACTTTGAAGAATCCACACCCTGAATGTCATCTTTTTGAAAAGTTTTAGGCATCCAAAGAAATCACAAAAGTCCAGGTGTGGTGGTGCAGGCCTGTCATCCCAGGTGCTACGGAGGCTGAAAACAGGAGAATCACTGAGTCTAGTCTGTATAGTGAGACCCTGTAGACCCTGTAGACCCTGTACTGAATACATCAAAAAAGTAAAAAAGACTAACTATTCTTTCAGTAACCAATATAGTTGATAAATGATTTAAGATGCTTTCAACAAAAGAATGTTAATAACATCAATGAAACACTTAAACAATACTAAGCAATTGTTGTAGGCAGCTGAATTAGATACAAATATTATACGCACTCAGACAGGGACATGCCCTCAAGGAGACAATATAGAAGCCAAGGTGTCTTTACAACTTTGGAAGAGACTGACACTACCTGCTGTGGGCCAGAACTCAAGACAAAAGCATAGGGGCTAGGGAAATAGCTCCAAGGCACAAGTGCCTGCTGGGCAAGTGCAAGGTCGTGAGTTTGAACCCTGGTCCCACACACAAAAAAAAAAAAAAGACAAAAGCATAAACAAATGCAGCCACATACTTCCCTAGGAATGGGCACCAGGGATTGATATTCAAAATAGGTATCAATCACCTGAAAAGAGCCTAAATGAGTCACTAACCCAGTCCCCAAAAGCAAGAGACCCTGTCTTGTATTCATGCCCACTTGTTAGGGAACTCGTTCCCATTTGATTCTGACTTTACCTGAGCAATTTTACCTGAGCAATGGTACTTAGAATCTCACTGGCTAGCTAACCCTAGTTTTATCCCACCTCAGGCCCACCTAAGTGAGTTGCCATGTTCTCCACTGCCTTAGACCCGCCTCACCACCTGGTCCTGGAAAAGGCAACTTCCTGGGGACTGCTTACTCAGTGCCCACCTTCTATCTTTCTCTTTCCTTCAATAAATAGATTCTGCTCATAAGCCAAAAAAAAAAAAAAAAAAAATGCTTCGGGGAAGAATGAGGACACCTGAACCTGGTAAACAGTGAAGGGTCCGAGAGCCCCAGAGAGAGCTATCATGTGGGAGGATGTGATCAAAATAGAAGTGAATATTTAAAATTTTTAAATTTATTGTAGTGAAAGACATGCTGCCGTTGGTCTCCCACAAAGCACTCCTCACTGCCATCATCTTTCCACTCCCTAAAGCGGCTCTGGAAGTCCTCGTTCTTGAGTGTCTTTAGTTGTGCTGCCATGGCTGCCTCGGGGTCCTGAATCAGTTCAAAACATTTACCTTGCATGGTCATTTTGACTTTGGGAAAAGCCAGAGGTCGGCTGATGTCAAACCCAGGGAATAAAATGGACGAGAACACATCATAACGTCTTCCTGAGCCTAACTTGTGTTAGATGGCATACGGAAAGCAGCATTCTCCATTTTTAATTTGTTTCTTACAAGAGTAAAAAATAACCAAAAAAATTAGAAATGATGCAGGATTTTTTTAAAAAAGATGATATGAATTCAACAATGGTTGTTATATTGAGTACCATTATCTTCAAAGTAGTTGTTTACATTACCAGATGTAGCGCCAGCCAAATAGCTCAGCAGATTAAAGCACCTCAAGCAGGTGCAGGGGCTGGGAGTTCAATCCCCAGGGCACAATGAGATGGCAATTGAGACTGGGCATGGTGGCATGCGCCTGTAATCCCAGCTCTTGGGATCAGGCAGATCTCTATGAGTCCAATGTAGTAGTAGACCCTGTAGATCCTACCCTAAAAAAAATTAAAAAAATTAAAAAAAAAGATTGCCAGATATAAGCATGCAAAATTGGTTTCAAAAAATGTTGTTAATAGTTTCATTCAATAGACCAATAGAAACCAGCAGTACAATTTTCTTAGCAGTATATGCATATATTTTCCCTTCCTTCTTTTTTTTTCTCTCCTGCCCCTTATCTCAGATGTTCTTTCTTTTTTAGCAATTTCTTTCCTTTTCATAACATCTAGTATACCTTTCAGATTTCATTTATTCTTTCAGGTCTCACAGTACAGAGACAAGCCAATGTTTATACATGTGGATTTGATTTATTTCTAAATTAATTTTTTTTTTGTGGGACTGGGGTTCGATGGATTTGATTTATTTCATTTATGAGTATGGTCTCTAGTTGCATTGATTTAACTACAAAAGCCTCAAGTTTATCTTTTTTATAGCTGAGTAATACTCCATTGCATAAAAATACCACATCTTTTTTATACATTCTTCAATTGATGGACATTTAGGTTCTCTACAAGATTTAACTATGATGGATTGCACTGCTATAAACATAGGTACACAAGTACTGCTGTGATAGGATGTTTTCAGTTCTTCTGGGAAAATACCCAAAAGGGGAATAGCTAGTTTGAATGAGACATGCAATGCTAGTTTTTTGAGGAATCTCTACACTGATTTCCACAGTGGTTATACCAGACTACACTTCCACCAACAGCAGAGTAGGGTTCCGTTTCCCCACAACCCCTCGACATTTATTATTGATTTCTTGATGACATCCATTCTTTCTGGGGTTAGATGGAATCTCAGTGTCACCATGTTTTTAACATGCCTTGTGCAGTTAAGCCCTCATGAGAGAGGGCTTCTAGAATTGCTTAGGAGAGGGGAATTGTTTTTTTTTTTGTGGGACCAGGGTTCGAACTCATGACCTTGCACTTGCCAGTGACCTTGCAGTTGTGCCACAGAGCTATCTCCCTGCCCCCCCCATTTTTTTTTTTGGCTGGCTGAGGTTGCCTTAAGGGTGGGTGTGGGAATCGAACAGCCATCCCCTGTGCCTGACTGGTATTGCCTGCACAGGCACTGAAACCACTGAGCTAACTCGAAAGCCCCAAAAGGGGAAAACTTGATGGGTTACTGTGTTCTAAATAAGGAGTATTTTTTTATCTTTTTTTCTATATTTAGGACAACATCTACAGGGTTTACAGGGTCTTACCACACAGATGGGATCCATAATGATTCTCCTGTTTTCACCTCCCAAGTGCTGGGATTACAGGCACATGCGACCACATCCAGTCTCAACTGCCAGCTCAGTGCACCCTGTGGGTGGGGCTGGCACCACATGCTGAGGATCAAACCCTGGCCACTGCACTCTGCCTAAACAGGTGCTTTAGTCCACTGAGCTATCTGGCCACCCAGAGAAGTATTTTGAAGGAGATTAATAGTCATCTGTCTTTTATTGCAATAAATATTTATATTTAAACACACACTGTATTTTGTGACTAGCCCATGTGTGCATAGATTTGGGACCCTTGGGCTGTGGAACAGTGGATGCCAGACTTGGGACATGGCACCAGTCCCAAGGGCAAGAGCAAGTGTATGGGATGGAGAGGCTTCCCTGGAGCATCCTCCCCTCCAAGAGAAACAGAATCTGATCTCACCTGATGATGTTGCTATTATTAACTGTGTCCTCCAAAGTACTCCCAAGTCTTTCCTTCAAGAGAGACATGATGACACCAATATCTGAAAAAGAACACCTAGAAAAGTCAAGGACAATTGACAGGAATTAGTGGAACTGGAGCATGCTGCCAGGGAAAGTAACTACAGATCATTCGTGTATCTGAATGACAAGCAACTCCTGCGATATCCTCAGTCCATCAGCCAGCCAGCAAAGGTTTCACAGCAAATGTAAGTACGGTCGGGTAGGCAGGAAGGGGACTCAAAGAGAACTCATTCTTCACACAGTATTTAGACAAGTAGTAGAACTGAAAAGCACCCATAGATATAACCATTGAAAGCAAATGATTGAGAAGACTCACTTCAAAAAAGATTAATCACAAGAAAATTGAGCAAACAGATAGAAATTGCATTCATCAAACTCTCAAGCAGACTGAAAAGAAATCTGATGAAAAATGAAAGTTTGAAAGACATACTAAACCTAAAAATGAATTCAAGGCAACTCAAAAAGCCTTGTGGAATTTTAGATGGCATGAGAGATAGTATAGATCCCAATACGCAAAGTGGAAAATGGGCAGTGTGCTTGAGAGTTTTGGAAAACATCGCAAAATAGAGGGGAAAGGACAGAAGTAAGAGTGATCCAAGACGCCATAAACAAGAAGGAAAAACAATGAAAATTTCGCATAAGAAAATTGGTCGTGTGAAAGAAAAAAACAAACAGAAAGAACAGCAAAATGCTTCTTACATATCTGAATCTTCAGATTTAAAGGATTAAACGGGGCACAAATTATTCTAATTTAGGAATATCATATTCTGATGGTGGGGCAGAATGCTGGGAAAATGACATTCTCATATTCTTTACTACGATTAACACAATTAAAGGTGGCAAGTGTATCTACAAAGCCAAACAGAAATTTGGGCAGCAGTACAGTTAGATGGGTGCAGTTTTTTAGGAGGAAATAGATTGGCCTATCCACTGTTATATGCATACACTACCTCAACTGTTGTATCTAAGCATTGGAGCCGTGTAAAAGAACTTCTAAGAATGCTATGCTTCCCTCCAGAAAAGGCCGTCCAGAAGGCCTCATTTAGTGAGCCCACGTGCAGCCACGAAGAGGGTGTTCGGTTCTTCCCTGCTCTGTGCTGAAGGAAACAGAGTGAGAAAGGATGGGCAAAATTCAGGCTCTACAGGTGTGAGAGCTGTGTACAAGGAATGATCAAAACTACAGTGAATGTTTAAAAGTCGTTTAAACTTCTTACATTAAAAGACACACTGCTGGGGGCCCAGGCAGGATGGCTCAGTGGTCTAAAGCGCCTGCTTAGGAAAACTTAAGTGGCAGCAGGGGCTACAGGGACCGCGGTTCGATCCCCAGCACCACATGCTGCACCAGCCCTGCCCTCAGGTCAGGCTGAGCCGACCATAAAAATAAACAAACAAACAAACAAAAGTTCTGAAACAAGAAAAAAAAAATTTTTTTAAATAGAAATTTTTTTTTAAATTAAAAAATAAATAAATAATAAAAGACACACTGCTGGGACCAATAGGTATGTTTGAAGTAAGGGGAGTATTTTAAATATTTTGAGGGGGGCAACGTGTTTTTTGTATCATAACTTGTAAAATTTATCTGTTCACCATGTTTTGATCACTCCTAGTATAAGGAGTAAAAGAACATCAGAGGCAAGGTATGGGAAATGTGCCGTGGACCCTCACCTTGTAGGCCTCAGCTGGGACTTCTTTTTTAATGTATTTGGTTGGTACAGGCTCGCATGAGGCAGCTCAGCTCAGACTCCTGGTGATTGTCCTGTTTTTAGCCTCTCCAATGCTGAGATTACGGGTGTGCACCACTATGCCAGGCTCAGCCTGCTCTGGGGTTGGAGGCAGCATGGCCCATGGTGCTGAGGATCAAACCCTGGTCCCTGCACCTTCCTAAGCTTACCTAGGCAGGTGCTTTAGTCCCCTGAGCTATCTCACCAGCCCCCATCAGCCAAGCCTTAGTAAATCATGCACTTCACACACCCAGTCTAGGACCTTAGGAATGAGATGCCCGCTGGGGACAGCACAAAGCTCTACACATTCACCTCTCCAGGGTCTCCCACCAACGACTGGTTTGCATCATAGCTCACACCAAATGAATCACACTCCCACCCAGGAAGATGTTTGCCTCTGTCCCTACCAAGTTCCCCTTCTCTGCCCTCCTCTCACGGCTTGCTGTCCTCCTCGAGTTGTGCAGCTCCTGAGGCAGATACCACGTTCACACAGAGGAGCACAGGGAAGGGGGATTCTTCCCTTGAAAGTGTACTGCAACACTTCCCAGTCACTGCCTTGAAGAAGTGAGACCCCTCAGGCAGTGAGGGAGCAAAGGCCGCAGGCCAGTCTGGTCTTGGAGGCCTGGTGCTGGCCCTCATCGGTCTCCAAGGAAACATCCAACTCCAGCAAACGTGAAGTCCTTCTGGTCAGACAGATAAAGTAGAGAAAGGTCATTAGTTTGACCTGTTAGGTCACAAAGACACATTCTCTCATCCTATCCAGAGATACTGGATTTAGAAATCTCACCCAGCCTCTGCACTTCACCCTTCCAGCTGCACCACCATGTCCCAGGACAAGTCCCAGCAATGGCAGCACCTGCCCTGGCCACCTGGGAAGAAGCAGCAGGAAGACTGATAGAGGCCAGAAACCCAGAGCCTGGCCCTGAGCCCTGTGTGCCCTACCTGCGGCTGGTTTGGATTCTCCCCCTGGAGAAAGTGTCACCAACTGAGGTTTGGGGTTTGGACATCTGCAATCCCTCTGTCTCAGGTGTCTGCTCTTCCTTGACCTTAAATGTGCTGTAGTCAGGGTGTCCCAGCTGGTAAATGATTTTCCAGAATTGCCCCCTTGGAGCCATGAATCAAAGCTCTAAGAGCAAAGAGATAGATAAATCACGAAATGAGAGATCAATATGGGTTATTTATTAGAGACTCCACATTGCCGGCTGGTCCTGCAACAGATCTGTGGAGCACTGCCTGGTAAATTAGGACAGTCACACCCTGGGAAATGGTGTAAAGTATGGGGGGGGGGGGTCTTTAGGCACAAAGACAGCCATTTGACATTTCTTAATACACCAAAAATTTTTAAAAATCAAATAAGTTCAAGTAAATTGTACACAACTACACTAAACCGAATGGGTAACATTTTACATGTTAGCTGAGAGCTATATACTACATGTAAAAATGCTTATGATTTGAAAAAAGAGAATTAAAAAGACTCACATATATATTATATTGAAAGGATGTAATCGTTTTAGGGAAGAAATGCAATTTCCCCAAATCATATGATTATATTATAGTAGTAAAATTATGTAGGATTTCTCTCCTACAACATTTCCATAATTTGGTTGTATTGCTGCTAAAATGAAATGTCTATGTGTGTGTGCATGTGTGCGTGTTTGTGTGTGTGTGTGCATAATTAAGAAACAAGGAAAGAAAGAATAAAGATCAGTAGGCCTTGAAGCTTGAAAAGCTACTGTTTCATTTTATGAATAGGACACCCAGTTTGACAGTGGTTATTTGGCTCTATGCCCAGAAAGACGAAAGCAGAGTGCAGTATCAGTCAGGCAATATACTTAAGAGATACATACACTTAGGCACAGTGCTTTGCAATGTATAAATTCCTACATAAAACAGTTTAATTTCATGTAAAAAATCTTGCTTTTATTCATGAGTTTTTCCATTGATGTTCTCTGAGAAACTGGTAATAGCAGTTATTTCCCCATTGACAGGAGGAATCAACTCAGGCAGGATATTCTAAACACACAAGAAAGAAAAGACTATTGTGAAAGGTAAGACATTTCTATAATGGTTTGTTTTTTAATGATGTATGTTAACTTTTTTAAATTATCCTTTCCCAAACTTTTTTTTTTCCAGGACTGGGGTTCGAACTCACAACCTTGCACTTGCCCAGCAGACACTTGTGCCATGGAGCTATCTCCCCAGCCCCCTTTCCCAAACTTTTTACATCTGATTTTAAATATATAAACTGGCATAACATAGTGACTTTAAAAGGATTTTGTCCTCTCCTACTCATTTTCCCAATAAAAGACACATGCATAATTTTAAACAGTAGGTGAAACATTTAATCTAATAAGTGATGTTTTCTCAAAACCAAAATTGTTTCTTGTTAACATCTGGGCTCCATGAGTGAGTCAAAGGAATACAGCTACCAAAATGACGGGTGGACGCTGGAAATGTTATTGATTTCACAGTGCTCACTACATTAATAACTAGCCACAAAATGAGTTTACTTAGTACACCAAAAAATTTCATGGTAAGCCTTAAAATTGAAAGAATATGATAGAAATGGAGGAGAAAAAGAGAGAGGAAAAGAGAGGAGAGGAGAGGAGAGGGGAGGGGTTGGGGAGAAGAGCTTGACACTCTACATATTCCAGGATTCTATCTCCAGGAAATCTGACCTAGCAGTTCTGGAGTCAATGAATCTGCACTCATGATCAACACTCCAATGTCAATGATGGCTGTATCAGCAGATCATAATGTGTCACTGGGTCAGGCCATCTAAGGGAATTGAACTAAGAGTCTACATTTCCTGGGGGGGGGGGGGCGGGGAGATTAGCCACTCATTTTACCCACTTTCTGTTACAGGAGAAATGAAACCTGCACAGGTTAGGTAGAGACAGGGAACTGAAAAAAAGGAATCTGAACAGGTTACACAGTTCATCTGAGACAAAAATGTAATCATCTCAGAATAAAGCATTTAAAATCAAGGTACATCTTTTTCCTTAGTTTTACTCCTGCATTTGTATTTACAAGATAGATGTGGAACATAGGAGTGTTTTATCTTTATGGACTGGGCCTTAGTACTGTATGTTCTCTTTAAAGAATACCAGTGCTAGCTGGGCATGGTGGCACATGCCTGCAGTCCCAGCACTCAGCAGGCTGAAGCAGGAGGATTGTTGCAAGTTCAAGTCCAGCCTGAGCTACAAAGTGAGCTTGAGGCCAGCCTGAACTGCATAGCTAAACTCTGTCTCAAAAAAAGATGAAAATAAAAAAGAAAGGTAATGTTGCCAGCTGTGATGCTTTTATGCATTTTATGACTTAGTAGAAAATGCTAATGTGGTTGATATCTCGTGGGCATTATCCATGGGCACACCATGAAATAATTCTGCTGTGGTATGTCCTATATGCAGAAGCATCAGCAGTTCAGAGTTCACATATTGAAAAGCCAGAGTGATTTATCCTTGCAGCAGTAGGATACGAATATTTGTACAGTTTTTAACATCTCGAAGCTTATAATTCTCTTTGTGTTTCTAAGGAAGACTGTGAATATTTAAAGAAATATGGCTAACTAAAAATAAAATCAAAACAGCATTTTTTGTTTTCTGTTTTCTTTCTGTGGAATTCTGGGGATCAGAAATCTACATTTGGAAACTGAATTTGAGTTTGGCAAACAGAAACACCAAACCAACACCCAGGATGTGGAGGCAGTTTTATTTTACTTGGACAGGCACTGATGGGGATCACTCCCAAAATATCAGACTCTGATCTCTGGTCATCTAGGGATTCTGTGGGATAGGCAAGCAGGAAATACAGAGGCAGATTGGCTTGTCACCTGGGGTTTGGTTTGTAAATATGTATCACAAATAAATAAATAAATAAATAAATAAATAAATAAATATGCATCACAGGGACCTGTAGTTTCTAAGAGAGCAGAAGCAACCAAAACTGGAACAGGAACTGTTACATGGGCAACTAAGAAACTGAAGTATGCAAGAGGTGGCAGGGTGCAGGGCGCTTTCGGTTACAGGACTGCTAATGTTGCTTAATGATCTGGAGTCCCTTGCAATCTTTGTCAGTCATTGCTTCCCAGAGACACATCAAGCTTGATAAAGAAAAGTATGGAGGAAAGATTCACAGAGAGAATATTTCTAATTGCTTTTCAAGTGAGACTGCAAGTGCACATCTGAAGTGGTCTTTTGCCTCTCCTTCTAGCTCATGATAGACCAGGTCTCACATAGGGGTGGGATCCCACCTGCCCTCTGGCTCTACCTCAAGTCTGGCTTTGAGCATTCCACTTCATGACCACCACTTATTACAGAACAAAAAGGTGTCTTGCTTGATTAATGATTTGCTTTGAATCCTAAAACAAAAAGTATAAAACATATTCAGAAAATTGATTAAATATTAATTAAAATTAAATTAAATATTTCAAAACAATATTCCAAAATTCAAAACAAATCATGAGTCCAATTTAGAGGCCAGAATGTTGTGAATCATATGTATGAATCTGTAATCAATTCAGAGTATTCACATAGCATTTGAATAGATTAATATATACAAAAACATCAACTAAGAAAAATTTTCCATGTTAGTGAAGAATTACTAAGAATAAAACATAACATAAATACTGGAATGGCAAACATATCACCAGAACTTCTAACAGTTTGAGGATAGGATATCGCACAAACTTTTAGTGTGTTGTGTACATGGATAGCGTCCATCACGCTTACTGGTGGCCAGGTGTCACTTGTGGGACTGACCTACTGTTATTTCCTTGATATCCACCCTATAGAACTAGACAGAATCATGACTCATAGGGTGCAGGAGAAGTTCATTCGCAGAATATGCTGATGGACATACTCTGCTGCTGTATACAAAAGAATAGTTGAAAGACTGCTTTTGTTACCTCTTTTTCTCCTGTGTTTAAGTGTTTGCCCTATTTGATAGGTTCTTCCCATTCTCCTTCATGGAGCTGTAGTCATTTTGATCTCTCCCTAGAATATCTTTTAGTAAACTGTGTAGGATTGGCCTTGTCATCATGAAATTCTTTAGTTGTTCTTTGTCCTAGAAGTATTTCACTTCTCCATTATACTTGAAAGAGAGTCTTGCAGGTTATAGCAGTCTGGGCTGGAACTTGTTCTCTTGTAAGACTTGAGGTTTGCTCCATGTTCTTCTTAATCTGATGGTTTGTAAAGAGAAATCTACTGTTATTCTAATAGATTTTTCTTTAAATGTGATCTGCTTCTTTTCTCTAGCAACTTTTAGTATGCTGCTCTTGTGCTGAGTTTCTGGGCTCTTGATTATTATATGTCTGGGTGTGGTTTTAATTGGGTTGATGTTATTCCAATTTCTATATGCTTTGGCTACATGAATGTAAATTGTTACCCCATATTTGGGGAGTTTTCTGCTATTATTTCTGTCAATATTCTTTTTTATATCATTTGTACAGACTCTTTCTTTCTCATTGATGCCTATTAGTCTTACATTGTTCATCTTTGAATCATCTTGCAGATGTTGAATTATTTTTTATTTCATCCTACTTGTTTTCAAGAGATCTTTTCTTACCTCTTCACTAGCTGCACTGATGTCTTTAAGGTCTTAAAGTCTATTTTCACTTCCACTGGCACGGTTTTGTGAGCTTGTGATTGAGGTTTTAAGTTCCTGTAGAGCACTTTGAGTCGGCTTCATACATTCTATTACTTTCCTATATGGCTCATTCAAGGATTGCATCATTTTTCTATTCTCCTCCATATCTTTTATCAGTGTCTTCTTTAGAAGCACTTAGTACTTCTTTTATTATAGGTGTTATTTCTTTTTTACTTCAGAAATTATTTCTGATCTGATTTTTTGTATTACCTTCTACAGTTGTTTCTTTACTTCAGATGCTCTCATTTCATAGATTTCAGGTATGTGATTTCTAATTTTTTCTATGTTTTTGTCTCCTGTATTTGTTCTGGGTGAGCTTGGGGCCTGAGAGCACATTTTGCTCCTCATCTTTGTCATTTTGTATAGCCTTGTCTTCTGACCTTTGGTGTAGAGCTTTGGTAAATGATCTGCATCTACCAAGTCCAAAGTTGTCCAGATGGTGTGGCTTGGGTCTGGCTGCTGAGCTCCACTTCTTCCTGCTGCAGCCCTTGGAGGTCAACCTGTTATGCTGCTCTGGCAAGATGTTCAGCTCCTGGATCATCTGGGTGAGTCTTGTCTCTAGTTCCTCTGCAAGGAGTTCTGTGGCAGTTTTCCACACTGGGCCTGTCTGATGGGTGCAGTTCAACTCACATGCCAGGCTTTGTTTCTGTGTTGAATGAGTTTCTGGTGGTACCGGGGTAGACTCATTCACATGCCCTGCGTGGTTGTTAGGTTGAATGAGTTTCCAGAAGGCCCAGAGCAGTCTACCTCACATGTGTGGCCTGCTTGTTCTGCCTGATTAATGATTTACAAACCTACCTCTGTGATTTGTACATCTCACACTTCATCTCCTACTAACGTGTTTATATCTAGACCAGGCCCTATTAGGTAGCAAGTGCAGAATCTGAAATCCATAGATTTGTCAATCTCCTCTATTTTCTCCTTCTCCCTTTTCATTTTTAAAACAGATTTTATGTACCATTTGGCCCTCACTCTGTTTAACTTCTTTTTTTCTCTCTTTATTATTATATTTTTTATGCTGGCTCAGCCTGCCCTGGGGGCAGAGCTGGTGCACCATGTGGTGCGGGGATCGAACCATAGTCCCTGCAGCCACCTAAGCTTCCCTAAGCAAGCACTTTAGACCACTGAGCCATCCCGCTGGCCCTAATCTGTTTAATTTCTGCATTAATGCCTGATTCTACTTCTGAGCAAACTAAATGTATGATGGGGAAAAAAGGGCTGATAACATAACTTTGTAGATATTAACTAGGTATAACTTCACTAGAGAACTGACCTTACCATCTATTTACCCACAAAAAAATGCTTAGTACTAACACACCTGAACAAAACTGATTCTTTTTGGCAGGTGTCACCCAGCCCTTAATTACATTACATCTAACTCTATCCTGACTGACAATTCATTAGTCACCTAGGGCTCCATTTTCCAATAAGATTACAATGAAGTATGTCCCCAGAAGTGAGACTGTTCAAGTTTAAATATTCTAGGAAGGCTTTATGAAGACTTTCTAGTGTACACTGTATGCAAGTCGTAGCTGTTAAAATCTTCCTGGATAAAATTATTAGAGCCAGAGGCTGCCCAATAGAGTATGAGTAACAAGGTACCCATAATTGAATTCTGAAGAAAATATTAGCTTAGCCCATATCCCTAGGGAATCGGGGTGGTCTTCGATAATTAAGACATATCTCCTGACTGGATTCTTTAACTAGAAAATAATGTCAACCCTCTCTTATGCTTAGCTGAGTGTCAAGGCCATATGGATTCGCCCTAATTGGACAGTAGAGAATATCTGCACTCACATTTTTGCCCAAAAATGTTTCTCCTTATTGTCTGTGCTTCTAAATGGTTATCATAAGTCATTTAGGGAAATCAATAGTCATAAGTAGTTACCTCAAAGATTATCTGTTCATCCTCCTAATATTCTTTACTTAATTCTTAGCAGATCAGGAGCTTTGGTTGTTGCCAACTCAGACAAATTCTACCCAGTTGTACTTTGCGGTATAGAATGTTCAGACATGTAATACAAAGCAGCCTAACAGTACTATGAGAGCTGATTATCTAGTAATCACTGTGCTAAATGCTATATTGGAAAGGTCCTATTTGACTCATAAAATAACCCTCTGACCTGATTGCTATTATTTCTCCCAGTTGACAGATGAGAACATTTAGATGTTATGTTACATAAGGTCACATAGCTATTATGTCATTGTCTCAGTTACTCTTCTCTGGTTGCTGGGGCAAATACCCAACACCCAAAATGAATGGAGGAAAGGTTTATTTAGCTCACAATGACTGGAGGTTTCAGTCCATACACACCTGGCTCCAAGGCAGAGTGCACATGTCAGAGAGCATCCATTGATGGTGGTAGCAAACAGTAAGACAGCAAAATGGAGGAGTAGCAGCAACGTTGGCAACAGAGAGAAAGTCTGTCCTTCTGCCTCTCTTACATTACATTCAGGCTATCCACTTCAGGCTGGGTGTAACACTTACATCCATAATCCTAGCAGTCCTAAGCCCCATAATCCCATAAGCCCCATAATCATGAATTAATCTCAAACTCTAGAAGTCCCCTCTCCATGACAATGCTTTTGAGGGACACGTAAACACAAACTGTAACAGTTGTAAAGCCAGAATTTGGACCCAGGCAATTCAAAACCAGAACTTCCTCTTAACTATTCTACCATATCCCTTTCATAAAGTAATGACTTGATGTGCACAGAACACTATATTTCATTACTATATGTGGCCTCTATAGAGTAACTTCCACTGTTCACTTATTTCTGAAAGACCATCATAATAGACAACTCTAGAGGACACCAGCAGTGTTATCCTTGAGGAGTATGGCTCAGTAAGGTCACCAAGCAGACAAAGCAAATGCTTTCCAGCATTGAACCTGATGGCAGATTCACGGATCTCAATGAACCTTTATTTTCTTTGCTCAAGCTGTAATATTTATAGAATGAGACTATAAAACCTCTACACATGACTCCACATGCAAGACCACCTCTCTCAAGATATGCTGTGCTGGTCCAAGAGAGCCCCTGCAGTAGACCCTTCAAAAAGTAACAGTGCCATGGATGTGTTCTTACAGAACAGCAGTGGTCAGTCTGAACTCACAAAGAGTATTAGAGAAACTGTGACAACTTCTAATGCAACCATCAGAAAACAGCTCAATCTCATTCAAGTCAGAAAAGATTTTATCAGTTCAGGGACCTAGAAAATTCAGGTATAATTTTTTCCAGACAAAGATAGTCCAGAGACTCAGTTACTCACTCTGAGTGGTCAGGGCTCCAGCACTCACTCTGTTGAGCTCTGAGCTCCTCAAACCCCAGAGTGTCTTTCTTCCTCAAAATCTCTTTTCATGTGACAATCAAGATGGCTATAAGTGGTGCCAGGCTCACATGCTCTCAGTTTGGAATTCCAACACAAAGATGATGGTCTCTCAGGAAGTTCGTGACTCAGTCCTTGGAAAGACTATAGTTGTCCAGCTTTGGATGAGTAACTAACACAAAACAGCCCCACAGATAGGTGTGAAGATGATTCTATAGCAGGATGGCTTAGGTCATATGTGCACTGCTGTAGCCTGGGAGAGCTGGGAATGTGGAGTGAGGAGAAGCAGCCCCACTCGGGGACTAGCATAAAAGTTCCCCAGAAGAATCATCCAACTAAGAAAGAATGACAAACCAGTAAAACCTTTTGATACGAAATACTTTGGCAGTAAGCTCAACTATACCTCTAGGTCTAATTTTGTCTGGGGAAATAAAAGGAGAGGCTTTCTCTGATAGGACAACTCTGGTAGCCTTCCTAGTATATGAGAAGAAACTGGAGTCTTCCCCAGCAGCAGTATTTGAGGTTTCCCACTTCAAAAGACCTGAGTCCCACAGTACAGTGATGTGCACACTGAATGCTGAATCAAGAGCTCATCTGGTGGCCTAAGTCCAATGCAGAACACCGCTGTGCATGCAGATAAGTCTCTCCTACTTCCAAGAGCACCTGGGTAGAGAATTAGAAGACCTGCACACACTTCCAATCTCCAAGATATACTTACATTGTGACTTTTAAATTTTCTCCTTCTGGAAACTCATTTGACCCAGAAAAAAAGGCCTGACACATAAATGAGACTACCATGGGCTCATCAGAAACTCATTCGACCCAAAAACCAGGCCCAGGTCTGGCGTGTGTTTGAGTCCTCCCTGAGCTCACCAGAAACTCATTGCACCCATCAACAAGACCCAGCATGTGATGTAGACCACCCAGGGCTGTGGGAAACTCATTTGATTCAGCAATGAGGCCCAGCGCATGAGTGAGACCACCCTGAGCTAGCCAGAAATTCATTTTACCCAGCAACCAGGCCCACTGCGCCCAGTGTGGAAAACTGCTGCAGAACTCCCTGCAGAGAAACTAGAGACAAAACCCACCCAGCTGATCCAGGAGCAGAACATCTTGCCAGAGTGGTGCAGCAGGCTTGACTCCAAGGGCTGCAATAAGAAGTGGAGCTTCTTCCCACCTAGACAACTTTGAACTTGGTAGATGCAGATTGGGTTTTAAGGTAAGAACTCTGCCAAAGCTCTTACCTCTTATCAAAGGTCAGAAGGCAAGGGTATCTAAAATGACAAAGATGAGGTGCAAAATGTGCTCTCAGGCCCCAAGCCCACCCAAAACAAATACAGCATAGAAAAATTAGAAATCACATACCTGAAATCTCTGAAATAATAGCATCTGAAGTAAAGAAACAACTGTAGAAGGAAATAAAAAAAATCATATCAGAAATAATTTCTGAAGTAAAAAAGAAATAACACCTATAATGAAAGAAGTATTAAATGCTTCTAAAGAAGACACTGATAAAGATATAGAGGAGAATAAAAAATGATGGAATCCTTGAATGAGCCATATAGGAAAGTAATAGAATGTATGAAGCCGACTCAAAATGCTATACAGGAACTTAAACTTCAATCACAAGCTGACAAAATCATGTCAATGAAAGAGAAAATAGACTTTCAGACTTTAAAGACACCAGTGCAGCTAGTGAAGAAAAGATCTCTTGAAAACAAGTAGGATGAAATAAAAAATAATTCAACATCTGCAAGATGGTGCAAAGTTGAACAATGTATGACTAATAGGCATCAATGAGAAAGAGGGAGTCTGTACAAATGATATAAAAAAATATGGAAAGAAGTAATAGCTGAAAACTTCCCAAATATGGAGAAACAGTTTAACATTCAGGGGACTGAAGTATGTAGAACTTCAAATAACATCAACTCAATTAAAACCACACCCAGACATATAATAATCAAGATCCCAGAAATTCAGCACAGGAACAGTATACTAAAAGCTGCTAGAGGAGCCGAGCCCGTGCTGCCGCCGCGGGTAAGCCCCCTGCATCCCTCTGCCCTGCCTCTGCGTTCGCGCGACTAACTTCCTGTTCCAGCCCAGACCCAAAGCGCACCGCTGGGAGCGTAGGCGCTGACTGGACCAAGATCCCTGGCCCACATTCCCTTTCCCCGCTCCAACCCCCCCCTTTTTTTTTAACCCCTCCAGCCCAAGCTCCAGCACCCAACCCATCAAATACCTCGTTTGGCAACCGATCTGGTCCACGACCCTACCAGGACTATTCAATCCCAAAGCTCCACCTCCACCTACAGACCACATCCGCCAGGATTCACAAAAGCTAGCAGCCAGAGCTCCAACACAGAATCAGGAACCTCTGTAGAGGAACTAGCTTGGAGTCTCCAGACCAAACGCCCATAGACACAGCATAACGCCACCAAATTGCAGAGGTCGCTTCCATACAAAATGATAACAACAAGGAGTAGGAGGCAATCTCAGGACCCGTGCTCACCCAAACCACATACAGAAGACACTATCATGGAAGAAAATGAGAATTATACAGATGAAACCTCCGAACTAGTAGCATCTGAGGCAAACACACAAGTGCAGAAACTTATAGAGCAACTGAGATCAGAGATAACATCTGAAGTAAAAAAAAAAATACATGAAGTGGAAAAACGGCTGGAGAAACGTATAGAGGACATCAGAGCAGAAATAATATCTAAAGTTGACAAAGACATGCCTAAATCAATAGCATCCCAAGTAGGGGAACAACTACACAAAAGTACAAAGGAGAACAGAACAGAAATAATCTCTGTATTAGAGAGAGAAAGGATAACCATAATGAAAGACTTCAATACTATTAAAGATGACATGGATAAAAAATTAGAGGAGAATAGAAAAATGATGGACTCCCTGACGGAGCAATATAGGAAAGACATAGATCGCATGAAACAGTTTCAAAGAGATATACAAGAAAATAAAACCTCAATCACAAGTTGGCAGAGCCGAATGAATGAAAATAAAGATAGAATCTCGAACCTTGAAGACACAGTTGCAGCCAGTGAAAGAGTAAGAAAGGATCTTTTAAAAACAACCAGAATGCAGGAAAAAATCATTCATCACCTGCAAGACGATGCGAAAATGAACAATGTGAGATTAATGGGAATCAATGAGAAAGAAGGAGTCAATACAAATGATATCAAAAGAATATGGGCAGAAGTAATAGCAGAAAACTTCCGAAATTTGAGAAAACAATCAGACATTCAGGTAACTGAAGCCTACAGAACCCCAAATTACATCAACCCAACTAAAAACACGCCAAGACATGTAATAGTCAAGATACCAGAAATCCAGCTGAAGAATAATATACTAAAAGCTGCTAGAGAAAAGAAACAGATCACATTTAAGGGAAAACCCATCAGAATAACAGTGGATTTCTCTTCACAAACCATGAAGTCAAGAAGAGCATGGAGCAGAGTGCTTCAAGTCCTCCATGAAAACAATTTTCAGCCCAGACTATTGTACCCAGCAAAACTCTCCTTCAAGTATGAGGGAGAAGTGAAATATTTCCATAACAAACAACAACTAAATAATTTCATGACATCAAAGCCAGTGCTACATAATATTTTGACAAATATTTTAGAAAGGGACCAAAATGACCCGAATCCAACAAATGAAAACAGAAAGATCCCACCAAATAGAGTAACCAACTAAAAATAGGAGGAAAAATTGGTAAACACTAGCGAATAAGAGTCATATCAGCCATCAGTCAATACATTTCAATTATAACCATCAATGTAAATGGACTCAATTCTCCAATCAAAAGAAGTAGACTTGCAGAGTGGATAAGGAAACAGAGCCCAACAATATGCTGCATACAAGAAACACATTTAACCCGTACAGAAACTCATAGGTTTAAAGTGAAAGGTTGGAAAACAATACTACATGCTCCAGCACCTCAAAAAAAAGCAGGGGTAGCAATCCTCTTTGCAGACAGTCTAAACTTCAAACCAGGACTGATCAAACGAGATAGAGAAGGCCACTACAAACTGGTTAGGGGAAAAATTTATGATGAAGAGGTAACACTCATAAATATGTATGTACCCAACATGGGAGCAGCAAGCTATAGAAAACAAACCTTAATGGACCTGAAAAATCTTATATCTAATACTACAATCTTAACAAGAGACCTCAACACTCCCTTATCCGAAAAAGATAGGTCAAGCAAACAAAAAATCAGCAAAGAACTGGCAGAACTGAATCAAAACTTGAAACAGTTGGACTTGGTGGACATATACAGAGTGTTCCATCCAACCACCTCAAAATACACATTCTTCTCAGCTGCACATGGGACATTTTCTAAAATAGATCATATATTAGTCCATAGATCATTCTTAAGTACATGCAAGAAAACAGAAATTATCCCATGCATTTTATCTGACCACAGTGCAATCAAATTGGAAATAAATGATGAAAGAAACCATAGGAATTCCAGGGCTACATGGAAACTAAACAGCACTCTTCTCAACAACCAATGGGTCACAGATGAAATTAAAGAAGAAATAAAACAGTATCTACAATTTAATGAAAATTCAAACACA
>PVJA010025210.1:0-31007 GCA_004027025.1 Myocastor coypus
AGAGAGAAGTAAAGAAAACTACCATCTATAGCAATCAAAAGTGAAAGTTTAAGAAAGATCACGTGCTAAGTGCATGAGTGGCTGGGATGTCACCGTCTGCTCCGCATCTCCTCTGTGGGCCACCGACCACAGGACTCCTATTCCCTGCCCCTAGATGGCACCTGCATTAGAGCTGATAGATGGCTCTAATTTTTCCTACTAAATTGAAAGCAAGGAGGATGGTAGCTGGAAATAAACAAGCAAGTGAGCCCGAGTGTCTGTTCCTTACTTCCTCTTTAAATTTTGAAATTTATTAGTTAGAAATCATCATATCATAAGAGGAATTCCATCTCACACTGGTATAAATTGAAAAAAAAAAATTGAAGGAAGTGTATGTCCCTGGCTGCCTCACAATCATCCTCAAACTGACAAAATGGCCTCAAGGTTTCCAGACCTCACATCTTCACACCAAATAGCTCTGACATGAGATTGTCTTAGCTTTATTTCCCAGGATCCTCAGCAAATATCACTACCCTCTTCTTAGCTTTGTTTTTTTTTGTACAGTGTCTTACTACCCATCTCAGATTAGTAGTGATCCTCCTATTTTCAGCCTCCCCAGTGCTGGGACTACAGGTGGGCAGCACCATGCCTGGACTGGGTCACTAACTCAGCACACCTGGGGGCGGGGCCAGTACAGCATGTAGTACAGACGGTGGAACCTTGGTCCCTGTGCTTGCCTAAGCAGGCGCTGTAGTCCACTGAGCTATCTTGCCGGGACACGATTTAGCTTTATGTTTCACATCCATGATGATCCCAAGGGCATCAGGTAACATGTTCTAAAGAGTTCATCTCACAGCTGAGGGTCCCGGGCTGCAGAGGGAGGAACTCTCCAATACCTGTTAAAAGCCACTAAGGGCTGGGAAAGAGGAGATGGGAGTTAAAGCATAACAGGTCCAGAATGTCTCGGTGGGATGATGAAAAGTTCCAAAAATAGAGGTGACAACGGTTGTATGACGCTGCAGATGTGCTTACCGCCACTAACTAGTACATTTGGAAAATGGCTCAGATGTCAAATTTGGTGTTATCATTTTATTTTACCACAGAATATAATTAGAAAAAACACAGCCCAGCACCACAGGGCTGAGGCCAGCTTCTTGCTGTTGAAGACACCCAGAAGCCCTCTTGAGCCCAGGAAGTAGGACCCCTGCACTGTCCTCAGGGAGAATTCTGTCCGCATAGTGCTGAATGTACCTGATGGCCAGGCTCAGGGGACAACACAAAGCCTGGGAATGGAGAACCTTCGTCTTAGCCTTCTAGAACTTTCATACAAACAGATTTCTTTTTTTTTTTCTTTTTTTTTTTTTTTGTTTTTTGTTTTTGTTTTTGTTTTGTTTTATTTTGTTTTGTTTTGTTTTGTTTTTTGCAGGACTGGGGCTCGAACTCAGGAGCTTGCACTTGCCAGCCAGGCACTAAGGTCAAGCCACTTTTAGAATGCCCCAAGGAGGCGAATGAGTTTGGGGCTTTGGGGACAGACCAACAGATGCACAGGAAGTGGCAGCTGGTCGTAGAGGAACCTGGCTCTTCCCTTGGTGTGGTTCAGTCAGTAGAAACCTGGAAGCCTCTGCAAACTAAGGTCTAGGAGTCCCCAGGGTTCACCGATAGCTGGCACTAGGGTGAGAAGATTCTCGGCTTGCGGTAGCAGGCTACGGGGGTGACATCCCTGCAGCAAGGGCAAGACCCGGTCCGAGGCAGCCACGGACCGTAAGGTGAGCTCACGGCCATCAGTAATCGCATGCTGAGTCGCTCTTATTTGAAAATAATGAATCTACGTTCGTTCCAGCCAGCGTCAGCGTGAGAACGATTTTATCTTGCTTGCTTTGGGGAACTAAGCTGAAAAAGGCGGGCTGTGACCGCCAAATAGGAAAGGCACAAGGCTGCAGGTGACCGCGCCGTAAGCGCTTCAGCGTGCTGGAGAGGCGCGAGAACGCAGCTCTGCTCCAGGCGCAGCTCTGCTCCAGGGCGGCAAAGGAAAGGAGGCGCCGGCAGGGCTCGAGAGCCAGTGTCGCTCGAGCAAAGGTGCTGAAACGCAGAGGCCGCGCAGCGATCAGAGGGCGTCACCCAAGAGTGCACAGAACGCGAGGAAACAGTGACCCGGGGCCTGCTCCATGCTGCCTCCGAAGGGCAAAGCGCCTGACACGGACAGCAGTTCAGGATCAATTTCTGAGTCAAGAAGGCTGTCGCGGCGCCTGCCTCGCTGAAAAGAAAAGAGCTGGAGGGATCCTGAGCAAGAAACGCTAGCGATCTGAACGGTTTCTTGAAAAGGAAAAAGAAAAATCAACTAACAATCAATCAAAACAGTGCTTACTACTATTTAGAACAGCAAATAAAAGTAGGAAAACTATCACATTAGGTAGAGATGTCAATAAATACTGTGCTATAGCAAAACATGCCTTACAGTTCTGAGTGCTTCAGCTGGGAGCCAAGAGCGGTCCTTCTGGAGGGAAGGCCAGGCCTTCAGGGGGCAAAGCTTTTAGAATTTGACTGCCTCATTTCTTTAGTGAATAAAATTTCTTGGAATAAGAAAAAAAAAAACTATCTGCCCTTTGGTTGCCCCTTTAAATGTTACCCAAATGTCTGCCTAAAAGGCAGCCTTGCAAAACCTAAAGAACACATTTTATTTCCATTTGAGTCCCCTTCTCCCTGGCCTACCCTAGGGTCACTAGGAGGACCCAGCACAATCTTGCTCTTGTCACCATCACACCATGAATCTAGATAGGCAAAGTGTACTTTCTATAGTGAAAGACATCTTCTCATACGCCAGCGCGTGCCTAGTTAAATCCAGATAGCTTATCTCTCTAGCTTTAATTCACTGATCCAATATTTGTTCTAAAATTTTGTCAAAAATCTTTCTTCTTCTTCTCCTCTTCTTCTTCCTTCTTCTTTTGGTTTTGTGAGACAGGATCTCGCTGTGTAGCTCAGGCTGGCCTTCAACTCGAGGCAATCTTCCCGCCTCAGCCTTCAACATGCGGGAATTATAGACAAGTGCTGCCATGCCTGGCCAAAATGTTTCTTTTTAATAACGGTTTCTAACAGAAAGAATTGTCTCCCATTCTCCAGCTCCAATACAATAAAAAAAATAATAATTAAATTATATTCTGTGTGTTTTTGGCTTGCCACCTGAAGGGTGTCCCTCCACCCCCCAACTTTAATGTCTTGCTGGCAAACATTTAGCACTTCAAAGTAGGTGAAATTCTGAGAGTCTGCATGGGAAACTTCCTCATCCTAAAATACCGTGCTTTATCTTCTTATTTCTGAATTTTTGGCACATCTTGCAGTACTTTTTCCCTTCTTGACCAATCAACCATAAACAAGAGTAGCAACATTACCACACGTGCAATTCTCTAATCTACCACAAGAGGGCAGGTTTTCCTTTACTGTAAAACTAATTCCATCTGCTAGTAATTAAGATGGTCATTGTGGTAATTACAAATTCAGAAGCACTTGATAACATACGGAATGAATGAATAATCAGGGCACGTAACTTTGGCAGTGAAATCTCTATTATTTTAATAAACAAAGGGAGCTCAGGCTTTTCTACTTAGCATTATTTACAACACAAAGAACAATTACACTGGGGAGGCACTGGGATGGTTTTAGCATATGTTTATAAACTGACTTGGGAACGAGAAACAAGGACCAAATTCAGCATCTTGTGTTCGTTCTTAAAGTCTGACTAGAATTGATGGGATAAATAACATAAGTTGGGTCCATCTATTTGGCTTTTACCAAATAGATGTGGTCTTGGTAAAAATACACAGTGCATGCCAGCCTTGAACAGGGACTTGGTCTTTCTGTTTGCTTTGCTTTGTTTTAGAAAACTTTAACATATTCCATAGCTCAAAATTTTCCTGTGTGTTATGTTCAAGATTTCACAGAACTACCTGCCAAAGCATAATAAGATTTTCATCTTAAAGCGCTGTTAGAGTTGGAACCAAATAAAGTGAGCCCAGTCTGGGGCATATGTTTTTTCAGTAGTTTCCACTAAACAAGGATGAAAACATTTGGAGGGAACTAGGGAGCTAGCTCAGTGGCACAAATGCCTGCCTGTCAAGAGCAAGGTCCCGAGTTTGATCCCAGGTACCATAAGCCATGTGTCCACCCCAGAACTCCAATAGCGCACACCTGCAATCCTGGTGCTGCGGAAGCTGAGACAGGAGGCTTCCTGAATTTCATCCATGCAGAACATATAGATTTAGTTCCCCATTGTCATTCCTAAGCAGCAGTGTTGAGAAACAGTTTGCACAGCATTTGCCTTGGCTTAGGCATTATAAGTAACCTAGAGATGGTTTGAAGCACTTGTATATTACCGAACAGCATGCATAGGTTACATGCAAAAGTTATGGCATTTATATAAACATCTGTGGATTTGGGTTTCCTGGGATGAGGGATCCCCAGGTGTACCCAGGGACAATTGTCCTGCATCATCTTCGAAGAGTTTTCTAAAGTGATGCTTCCTAGATCCATCAACAAAAGAATCACTTTTTTTGCCTCAGTAAAGACTTGGTCCACTAACTTTTTCATTAAAACATATGTTAGGATACTAGGCAATAAGGGCCCTAATATAACATATGTGAGGATTTGAGGTAGAGGTAAGTAGAAGTCATAATTTTCTATCCTAGCCCCTATCAGTAAGACCTGCCAGTGGTGGGAAGAAGATGCAGCTAGACAGAAAATGCACCTGAAGTGTCCCTTTGTCTCGATTTCTCAGAGTAAAATTTTAGCTGACAGCATCTGAAGGACAAGTGACTGCAAACAGCATGACAGGGACCTAAGATTCCGCTCTCCTGTGTTTTATCCACGCAATGTTAGAACACACGCCAGAGGCCCTATGAAAAGTTCTACTTTGAGACTGAGTTTTATTCACTCATTCAGAAAAATATTTATAGGATACTCAGAATAAGTGAAGGACTGCAGACATAAGACTTTAGCTTTGGGTTTTGTCATCACTTGGAGAAAGCTACACTTTCCTACCAGTGGGAAGAAGGGGCCAACCCTTTTGTCACCACAGTTCTGAACATATAAGAGGAGGTGCTTTGATATAAACGCAATGGGGGCTCCACCAGTCCCTCTTCCTTCTTGGCTCCTCTTCCTCTGCATGTAGAGGACCCCGAAAGCTACTGTGACGGAGACTTGAAGCAGTGACCACACCCCAGGGTCAGTCACTAAAGGCTGTGGGGCTCTGGGAGAGAAACTTTCACCTAGGGGAACACAGATTTCCTTTTCTCCCTGGGTAACAGAGAGTCAGGAATTCACAGTTGCTTAGAAATTAACCTGAGAAGTAGAGTATCCAATTAAGAACACATTTTCTGAAGTGCAGGAGTCACATACTTCATGTGTGTACTGCATGTTCCAATACACATATGCTCTATGCCCAAAAGACAGGGACTGATGTGCAAATTAAAAAACAAGTACCCCAGAGACCTACAGTAATCTGCAAAACAACATTTACTCTTATTTTCCTCTTCAGTGAGTTTTGTGTTACTTGTTAATGTGAAGTTATTATTATTCACTAGCATTATGACTAACAATATTAAATCTCAGGAAAGATCTAAATTAGTGGTAAAAAAAAATTTTAGACTTAGAAGAAACTTGATGGTACAATTCAAGGAAAGAAAAGATGTTCAATTTCATTTCACTTCTAGATGCCAGCTTTATAAGGCATTTCTGTAGAAATTATAATTTATATGCATAGTTTTTCTCATGCAAAAGGTAAAAACAGAAAAATAATCTGTTCATTTTCTTCAAAGTTGAATTCTCTCCCCATTCTTGAGAAAGTACAGTCCTGTGATGCTCAGTGACATTTTCTGAGTTTATTTGCATAATATTGAATATAAGTAAATACCAACTCTATTCTGCAAGCTTACCTTACCTTTAGAGTTGTTAAAAGGCATTCTTTATTGATTTATTACAACATTATAAAATGCTAGAAATTTTTATTCCTCTTAAATGAACTATGATATTAGGAAATTGTTTCTTTTAGAAAGGCATTATAAAACATAACATTTTTAAAAAGTTGGACACGCTATAGATAAATTCAGCTAGGTAAAAATGATGACTATCTCTACTTCAGATAGATCTTGCTTTAGCTAAATCTTAGGAGGATAGAATGTAAGAAAATTCTGACATATAATACTAGAAAGATAAATTAGATGTGGTTATTTGCTTTATAGAATTATTCAGAGTAGCTCATCTATTTAAAAAAGTGATTTCCCCTAAGTCTTTTAACATGCACTTGATTTATACATAAGTTTTTAGGAACACACCTACCATGCAACATTATGTCTTTAATATAGCTCTCTTTTGTTTTAAAAGCAGCCTATAAAAATGCACTCCTCAGCAACCTTCAGCTCAGCACAAGCCTTCCAGAGAGGATCATGGGAATGACTCTGAATGCTTTGAACTGCAGGAATTGAGACCTGTGCCCATGACTGGATAAAACACCCCAGGGAGGGTTGTGAAGGACACAGCTTGGTGTTGCTGAGCCTACTCTCAGATACCCTTGTGACTTTATGAGACCCAGACTCAAATTCAGTGCCACTTGGGCTTTGTGCTTTTCTCTGGCTTTAGCAGTCAGAGGGTAACGTTAGTCCTGGTGGATCTCACTTTCCCTCAGTCCACACATACAAAGGCAGCTCTAAAGTCCTCCTTGCACCTCTGCTCTGGACACACATCCTTTCCAGCAGGGGGAGGCCAGGCAGGCTTACCAAGGGCCTCTTTCGCAATTCCGGCTCACTCCTGATAGTTTATTCTTTTATGTATTTGGTACAGCTCGAACTCGATGTGATTTTTCTGCTTCCATCCCGCCAGGTGCTGGGATTAGAGGTGTGCACACCAGGCCCGGTCTCGGTGGCCGGCTCAGTGTGCCAGGGGGCGTGGCCAGTGAGGTATGTGGTGCCAGGCTCACTCCTGATAGGTAACAGATACGAGCAAAAGAAATCCACCTTGATATCTCAGTAGGTGTTCATTTCTCAGAATGGAGGCCATCACGATAAGTTGAACATGTTAAGGATGGGCTCATTCTTACTTCTCATAATCTGGTAATTATTTAACAAAACATAGCTACTTAATTCCAAATGTATTTAAACAGATGATTTGCTATTGAATGAGCAACACTGATTTGTACTAATAAGTAATAATTGATATGGAGTGGCATTAATGAATCTGCAGTCAGCGCTTTCAAACAAGTCAAATGCATTATATGTGAATAATTTTTCATCTGAGGCTATGTAGCAAAAGAACTGCTACAGAACCTCAAAGTAATGAGACTCTAATCAAATTGTCCCATGTTCAGAATTATAGCTACAGCAGCTTTCTCTGGTCAGCTTTTCCTGGAAAGACTGATTCCACATTTAATAGGTTTAGAGTATTACATTACTTAAGTAGAAAGCTTTATAATGATATTTCCTTATTTATTTATCCTTATAAGATCAATTTTTATCGAGGTATTAAATCTTCTAATAGTTCAACTCTTTAAAACTACAAATCATAGTCAGGTGCAGTGGTACACACCTGCAATTTCAGCACTGGGGGAGGCAGGAGGATCACAAATTTGAGTCCAACCTGGCTACTGGTGAGTTCAAGACCATTCTGAACTACACAGTGAGACCCCATAAAAAAAAAAAAAAAAAAAAAAAAAGCTGCAAATTGGAAATAAATTCTCTAATCCCTAATTATTTACAGACAACTGAAAGGATTCTTCACTTATTTGTTGCTTATCTTACATGGATAATAAGACCTATTTTTTAGTTTTATTAATTTTAATGAGAAAGAAATAATGAGACAGTTTTAAAGCAGGTTAGTAGGACAGTTACAATAATTAATACACTGTATATTGTTGTTTTCATTGTAGTTGTTCAGAGTACAAGTTGCACACATATCTTTTCTAAACACTATTAGTACAAATCTTACTTTTCAATTGAGCTAAGAGAAAGTAGCTGTATATATAGTCCAAAAGTCCATTAATAGTAGTGGGTTATCAGCAGAACTGGCAGTGTCAGAAGCTGTGGACTTGAGTCTTTTACAGCTCAGCATAGTAATATGGCTTTACTTTCTATACCTCGTGGTTAGACTTTTCTGCTGGATGGTTAAGACTAAGTTTAAGCAAGAACTATGGAATAACTGTAACTTTGTATCTAACAAGGTTAGTCAAATCCCCTCAGGATTTACTCTGAAACCATGTCCAACGTTTTGTAGAATTTTTGTCAGTGTCAGCCATCTGTATGAATTATGACCATTGTTTGACCAACTTGCTCTCTATGAAAGCCTGAGAGAATGTTTTTTCTCTAAGTGACTCTCTTTAGCCACACTATCCATCGTTGATCCCTTCCCTCTATAGCCCTATAATCACCTGGAAGAGAAAATGTGGAACATCAATGAGTTATAGGTTATTTTAAGTATAAGACCTATTTTAAACTTCAAGGATGGAGAGGAAAAGACAGAGAAAAGAAGATGCAGATGTTGAGAGCAGAAAAAGTGTTGGATGCAGTTATTCAAAGGATTTAAACATACATCTAGTGCCTGTGATGCTGCTGTGATTTGCACATAGTTTGTCCCAGGAAATTTAATGTGTTGAAATTTAGACTTTATGATGTTTTAAAGTAGGGCTCTCAGAAAGGGGCTGGAATTAGAGAAGGTTGTCAGGGTGGTGCCCCATGATTGACTCCTGAGTCTCCCTGTATTCTTAGGAAGAGAGGCCAAGCAGATGTACACACACACACACACACACACACACACACACACACACACACACACACACACACACACACACACACACACACACACATACACACACACACACACACACACACACACACGTATGCATGCATGCCCTGTCTCTCCTCCCACACAATGACCAACTGGTGACTCTGTCAACAAGGCCATCACCAGTTCCAATGCAGACCTTATACCAACAGAACTGTAAATTGGTAGCAAACTCTTTTGTTTATAAAATTAACCCAATCAAAGTATTTCAATATAGTAGTGAAATGCTGACATGCCCCAGCTCCATGCAATCGAAAGCAGAGATGTCTTGGCTAAGTAAGTAAGACTGAACCAGAATCCCCCAGGTCTCTATCGCTCTGCAAATTTAAAGAACCCACTTTCTGATTTCTTCCTTCAGTGGTTTCAGAATAGTGAAAGTCTTATCTGCATGGGAAATTCTGATCAGATACCACAAACTGCCCATTTGATGATAGAGGTGGTGCACAATACTTTTAGCTTGAATTTGTTCAACTAACAAACTAGAAATACAGTGAAACCCCTTTTGTTTTCAGATATTTGGGGGAGGTCTGGCTCAGGCTGCCTTAAGTATGGGTCTGGGGGTATTCAGATTATCATGTCAGTAAAAGAATTTATGGCAAAGATCTTGTAAAGGAAGAACTCTAGGATAACTTGATTATTCTCAAGAACTGTGCTTCGTCTGGTCTCTTCTCTAGGGTGCAGCCTGAGCTCCCTCGGCTTCTTCGGTGTATTTCTTGCCGATTAAATGAGTCTCTACAAGGGGTGCGTATCCTCTGCGGAGCCTTCTGTACTGAAGGAAGATCAGCAGCACAAAAAGGCCAAGCACAACCACAAGGATTCCCATCACCACTGAGAGTATAGTGGTCCAACTGGGAGTTTCTTCAACTGAAATTGAAACAGAAAAGAGGGATTTTACAGCTGAAAACACTTATAAAAGGAAAGAGCAAACTTACTTACTTATCCACTTTTATCGATAAAGCACAACTGCCTTGACAGAATAGAGTTTATTTTCTATTTCCTTAACCACTCTTTATCATATCCACAATCATGTTGGCTAAGAAGATGGAAAGGCATCTCATTATTTACATACAACTTACTGCATTTTAAACATTTGCTATAATAAGTGCTTATATGTAGAATAAATCCACTAGGAAATATACAGCTACTTTTTGAAGTCAGCGATGTATTTGTAAAAGTGCATGCTAACCTGGTATCTGGGGAATTGCTAAATTCACTACCCTGGGGTAGAAACTCTGATAGTTTCTTTTTCTGTAGGTGACAAATGGATGAGACGAATCAGACTGGGCCCTGTACCAGGAGATGTTCAATAGTAGAAGCAGATCTATCTGTACTCATTAAATAGTTCTGATGATGGAGTGAGAAACTGAAAGAGTAAGTAAGGTCTAAATGGTACAGTAGATACTGTGAAGTGAAAAAGAAATTGTTTAAAAATGAACTGGCAAGATTTCTCAGTGGTTTAAAGCCCCTACTTAGACAAGCTTAGGCAACCACAGGGACCACGGTTCAATCCCTGGCACAGCATGCTGTGCTAGCCCCACCCCCAGGGCAGGCTGAGCTGGCCATAACATAAATAAATAAATAAATAAATAAATAAATAAATAAATAAATAAATAAATAAATAAAGTGGGCTTTTTTTAGAAAAAAAGAAATTGTTTAAAAGGAAAAAGGAATTAGGAATGGGGAAGAAAAGGGAAAAAAAGGAAGAGAAAGAAACAACACACAAATTAGTAATACTGTTGGTGTCTCTCAGTTCATAGAAGTGTAAGGTTTGCACTTCAACCAATTGGAGAATTTTCGTGCCCACACCTTGTACTCTGAATAATAACTTTCAAGATAATAGCATTCAGTGTGTTAGCTATTGTTATGCTCCTCTCATCTTGTTATGAAATTTGTTTTACCCTCCTTCCATAAAACAAAAAAATAGCCTTGATGAAATCTCAACTGCCTATTTGATACATCCACATATACTTTATTTATTTATTTATTTGTCTTACATATATCTTATTTATTTATTTACTATTTGTTTATTTACTTTTTCGGCCAGCTAAGCCTGCCTGCAGCTGAGCTGGTGCAACATTTGGTACCAAGGATTTAACTGTGGTCCTTGCACTTCCCTAAGCTTGCCTCAACAGGGGCTTTACACTGCTGAGCTACCTCGCCAGCCCCAGCTCACATATATTTTATGAACTATCTTCTACCAAATTAGTGGATTACATTGTAAATATACTTATGCCTCTTTTTTATGTCATTGGAAAATATCTTTTCTTTGGCAAGTTATTTTTAAAATTTGGGCCTTCTGAGTTGTCTCTGGACCTAGATCCTACATGCATGCAGGTAGGAGGCTATCTAATACTTTGCTCTCAGTCCTAGTGAGAGTCATGATCCATCCCATCCATATTCCTCCAGGAAGATTTTAATGCAGCTCCTCCCGTTACACACAGTGGCCTATATTCTCAAAGTCACTATTATTATTATTATTGTTGTTGTTGTTGTTTTTGTTGTTAATTTTATGTATTTGGTACAGTGTTTCACTACATAGCTCAGATTCATAGTGATCTTTCTGTTTTCAGTGTCCCCAGAAGTAGCTTATCTTCTTAAAATAAATTGTTATTCTCCAATTTTTTTGGTGAAGGCATCCAAAGTAATTACTTTCAATTATTGTCCAAATCCTCTCCTTTTTTAAAAAAATGGCGGTAACAAATACATATCACAAACTTTACCATCTTAATCACTTTCATACAGTTCAGTAGCATATCTGCATTACCATGTGACTGCCAACCACAGAACATTTCATCCATCCACAGAACATCTTCCATCCTGGGACCTGACATTTTGTCCATTAAATGATAAGTCTCATTCTCCCCTACCCAAGCCTTCTGTTCCACAAATCTGAATATTTCATATTCTCATATAGCAAGCATCATGCAATATTTGTCCCATTATGTCTCATTTCAGTTTATTTGTTTTGTTTTTTGAAAGTGGGTTTCACCATGCAGCCTAGGCTGGCCTTGAATTCAAAATGATGATGATGATGATGATGATATTATATGTACTTGGTACAGTGTCTCACTACACAGCTGCCACTTGTAGTGATCCCCCTGTTTGCAGTCTTTCCAGTGCTGTGATTATAGTCTTGTACCACCATGCCGAGACTCGGTGGCCAACTCCTTGCACCCAGGGGCAGGGCCAGAGTAGCATGTGGTACTGAGGTTCTTGTCCCTGTATTTGCCTAAGCAGGTGCTTAGTCCACTGAGCTATCTTACCAGACCTTCACAATGATCTTTTTGCCTAAATCTCCCTAGTGTTGGGATTATGGATGTGTACCACCATGCCTGGTGTGTCTAGTTTATTTCTCTTGGCTTAATATCTGTTTATCTTTTTTGTAACACATATGTATTCTATTTTGTAGGATTTTCTTCCTTTGAAAGAATGAAATCTAAAGACTTGATTCTTTGAGTTATAAAACTAGCTGACAATAAATCAATTAAGCAGAGAAAAGACATATAGATTTATTAACCTAAAAGTGCGCGGGCACCACACAGTGTGACACTTGAAAATGGCCATCTGGTTGGAGCTTAAATACTTTCTGAGTGAAGAGACTGGTGCTATCAGCAGTATTACAGCAATAGCAGATTTGTAGAGAAGCTTAGGGGAAAGAAGAGGAGAGGATTCTCTGAGACTACGATTGCCTGAGCTCTGAAGGAAGCATCAAGTTCCCTTTGTTCCTGCCAGAGAAACTTCTGGAGGATCTGGCCTTTGGGTGAAAGGAAGAACTTCAGAGAAAGCCCCTTCCTTCATTTTGCAAGGGAAAGAGGGGTGAGAGATGGCAGAGAGGAAGCAGAGGTCAGAGAGAATTTAATTCCTCTCCAGCTGGGAGCATTCAGTGTAGCAACATCTCATACCCTGAGGAACCCTTTTCTGAACCCCAATATGCTTTTCTCTCTCAAACCTTTGTCGAGATCACCTATGTTCTGTTTTCCACTTTCTTCAGTCTAAAGCACCCTGACATCATCTGCCTGACAGCTACCACTTTCTTCCACTGCAGGTAAAGACCCACCTCAAGAAGCCTTTCCAAAGCCACTACCCCCTCACACCTAGGCTTGAAGATCAGAACACACCTCCCAGAACTTCCCCTTGGACCACAGCAGACCACATGCTGAGGCAGTGAGATCCTGCAGATGCAGCCAGAAGCCTTCCCAGGACATCTTTCATTTGACTGAAAGAAGCCACCCTGAGAAATAAAGACTACCATAAATATCCTGTCTTGGGAAAATCTTATGGCTTACAGAAGATTAACTCAACACCATAAGGAGCAGCACAGACTCTGGCTTCTTTGCCTTGTCACATTTCCACAATTTCTTACTCTTTGTTTCAAATGATATAGAAATTCTCAGGCCTATTAGCTTCCTCTTCTAGTCCTCTTACCTAGGAAGGTTCCCATGTCACACAAAACAACAACAAAAAGTATCAAATTAAATTTGTCAGACTTCTACCTGTCAATCTTCCTGTTATTAATCTAAATTTCTGCGCACTTATAAGGGAAAATTTTCTTCCCCTGCTATTCATGGTTATACCTCCCCAGGACAAGACTGAAAATTTCATTGTCAAATTAATAAGTAAATGTGAATTAGTATATTCTGATGAGTCAATTCATTGAATGTGTATGTAGGACTCCAATTATAGTGCCAATGGCTCCCAGAGCACAGAGCATCAGGTCAGGATGCATATGCCAATTATTGTTTTTTGATGGTGATGATGATGATGCTGATAATGGTGATGACGGTGATGATGGTGGTGGTGATGATGATTATGCCCAATCCCCAAATAAATATCCTCAATGATCTCTAATAGATGGAAAATTCAAATCAGGAAGAAGAATAAGAAGTAACAGATGCAGTTAGAAGGCAAAAAGAGTACCTGAAAGATTCTGAGGTTAGAGAGAAAGACAGACACAGAGACACAGAGAAAGAAATTCAAATAATCTTAGTCATTTTGTAGCCTAAGATTTAAGAAAAGGGGCTGGGGAGATAGCTCAGTAGAATAAGTGCTTGCCTGGTAAGCACAAGGGCCTGAGTTCAATCCTTGGTTCCTCAAAAACTTAAAAATAAAATAAAAATAAGTAAATAAAGTTTCAGGAGCATCTGGAAAGATAGAGTTGTTGGGGCTGGTGAGATGGCTCAGTGGTCTAAAATGCCTGCTTAGGCAAGCTTAGGCAACTGCAGGGACTGCAGTCTGATCCCCAGCACCACATGCTCACATGCTATGCCATTCCAACCCCCAGGGCAGGCTGAGCTGGCCAATATATATATGTGTGTGTGTGTGTGTGTGTGTGTGTGTGTGTGTGTGTGTGTGTGTGTGATTTAGGAAAGATTAAATAGACACATAAGGGAAAGAAAAAGCCATGTGGTACCTATGCCTTTTTCCCTTTTTTGACAAATTAAGATGATTTTGTTGTTTTGTCTTTCCTTTTTCAAGCTTCCCTAAGATTCTGCTAATAGCATATAAAACTATATTGGTGTATTAGTTACTTTTTGCTCATTGCCGGGACAAATACCCAACACTCAAAATGAAGGAAGGAAAGGTTTATTTAGCTCACAGTTTGTAGAGGTTTCAGTCCATATTCGGCTGGCCCAAGGCTGAGTGGAGCAGGGCGGAGAGCATCCAGTTCATGGCAGCAGAACAGCAACAAAATGGCGGCAGAGGTAGCCAACCAACACGGCAGCAGAGCAGCAGCAACAGCTCAAGTCTGTCTCTCTGTCTCTCTTTGTATTACATTCAGGCTCTCCACCTTAGCTCCCACCCTAGGCTACACCCATAATCCCAGAAGTACTTCCACCCATAATCCCATCAGCACTAAAACCTATAATCCCAGGGATCATGGATCAAGTCTCAAACTCTAGAAGTCCCCGCCCAATGACTCCATGAGGCTTTGGGGGGACAACTAGACATAAACCATAACAATTGGGTTCAGGGTTACAACCAAAAGCATGTGCCCCTATGTACACTGATCCAAGTATCTTCCCTTTATTTTGAACCAAGTGACTTAAGAAAAGGGCTACAATTTTAAAACACAACTTAGAAAGCTTAATTTAAGAACATAATGTAAAATCCATGGTGTACATAAGCCCAGCCTTGTAGGCAACATGATGTGGGTCCCTGAACACCATAGACACTGTTACGAAGTGATGTAAGTGTGCTATTCAAAACAAGTCAGCCTGTACTCAGAATTATGATGGTGTGTTGTTCATCACAATCTTTGTATTAATTTTTACTTTTAAGATATGCTATTAGTATCTAGTATAACTACTGATTTTTTTTTTTGCCTGCCACTGAATTTTGTGCTCCAAGCAAATTCCATATTTGTCTCACCAGAACCCCAGCCTCTAGGTAGTAATCTCTAAGTCCTGTCAGTCTATGTCCACATGTGACTCTTTCATTTTGACTTTATTGGTTAGATATTTCAAAACATCATCAGTCAGTTTTTGATTCATCTGATAAATTCAGGTGTCAAACAAGGTGTAGGAATTGACAGCTTTTCTATGGAATAAGTTCTATTAATAACTTTCAGTTATCTAAATCTAAATGCAAACTAGTCCTTTTTTGAGGTTTAATTGTCAGTTCAATGGTTCATCTTGTTAAATACTTATATGCCAGAAAAATAGGTGATGAAATTAACTAGATCTCAGCGCTTTAATTAAAGGCCTTGGTTTAGATTTAAAAGAAAGAAAGTACAATCCTTTAAAAGTTACACAAACCATCCACTTAAGAAGCTGTGTTAGTTACCTGGCCAATCAATAGCATAACTGTAGCCAAGCTGGTCTGTGGTTACAAAGAGCTCCTCATTAGTCACAGGAGGGAAGAAAGGGACCATGTTGTACATGCGATTGTGGCCGATGGGGGCCAGCTCCTCAGGCCAGGCATCTGCGGCAGGCTCGTGTCTTTTCATCCACTCATCAAAGATGCTGTCAGTGAAGGAGTGAAGGACCTGCAAGGCATTGGACATGGTGCTTAGGTCAGTCATTCCCGTCGAGTCTACTGGTCTGAATGAAGCTTTGCCCACAATAACATGGAGTGTCCTTGATGTGAGGAACTTCCGCATACCCTCTCTAACCTTGATGCACACGTTGGCATTTTTTACCAAGTTTCAAGGGCATGTACACAGATCTCTCCAAAGAGGACTGCAAATTCTTTCATCAGTTGAACAAATAAAAGGCATGTTGCAGAGTTAAGATTGACTTGGAACATTTGAGGCCTTCAATATGTGGGTACTAATTATTAATATCAGAAAAAAAGGAAAACATGGTAAGATATATATTCAAATGCATTGCATTAGAAAGAGGAAGTTGGGACACTTATGTTAGTGTAATATCAAAATACAGTGAAAGAACCAGGGAGATAGCTCAGTGGAATAAGTGTTTGCCTGGCAAGTGCGAAGTCCTGAGTTCAACTCCTGAGATAGACAGATAGATAGATAGATAGATAGATAGATAGATAGATAGATAGATAGATGAAAAAAATCTCCAAGACTGATTTTCAGATATTTCTCATGAGCAACACCTTTCTAATATTATAATCTTTCTCTTCAATTGTTTGAGCTATGCCAGCATTAGAGAATAGCTCTACAGTGTTCGTTTTTTATTTTCTCAAAGAAGATCTAAGTCTTTTACAAATACAGCAAACATTATATGCTCTAATACATCAAAAGCAAAATTTGCACACATCGAGCCCTGGATTTGCAATGGGGTATAAGTGGTGGCCAGCCAGATAGCTCAACAGACTAAAGCACCTGCTTAGGCAAATGCAGGGACCAGGGTTTGATCCTCAGCATGCTATGCTTTCCCGCCCCAGAGGAGTGCTGAGATGGCAACTAAGACTGGGCATGGCAGTGCATGCCTGCAATCCCAGTGCTTAGGAGGCTGAAAAACAGAGGATTACTACGAGTCTTATCTGTGTGGTAAGAGCCTGTAAACCCTGTATTAAAAATATAAACAAAAAAAGAAAGAAAAAAAAAGGGGGGGTGATATAAGTGGGAGAGTTCTACCCAACTTTATGTCTGGCAGTTTGGGTTCTTCTTTCAGTTACATACTACAAATCAAGGGGCTCAGAGGCAGTACTTTTCTTCCTTTCCTCCTGTATCTCAAGGATTCTCAGCCCAGGGCCACCATAAGAGAAGCCCAACTGTCCCGAGGTAGCCATGATGGGAGAAAGCACATGCCAATCCACAGAGGACCACATGGAGAAGCTCTGAGATGCCAAGAAAGGCAACAATGGCTGGCCAGCCCAGCAGTGCCCCAATGCCTGCCCCCCTCTGTTATCAAGTGTCTTGATAGACCCCAAGCCCAAACTGCAGTCAAACTCTCCTAAATTTCTGATGCACAGAAATCAAGTAAATACAATAATTATTGGTGCTTTGAGCCACAATATGTTGGGATGACTTCTAAAGCACAAATGTGTGAGCAGCACAAAGGGAAAAGGCCTAAACCCAGCCTTGTGGGAGCACCCTTGCTTCAGCATGTGTAAGAGGTGAAGAAAGAGGTGTTGGGGTAGGGAAGGCGGTGGTGAGATGGGGTGGCTTACCCACTAAACTCGTGCTGTCTTCCAGTTCTGAAGATTCAGAGCCCATGTCCAATAAGTCAGCAGAGTGAGTTCCTTCTGGGTACTATGAGGGAGAATCTGTTCCATGCCCCTGCTCTAGCTACATATGGTTGTTGGCAACCTGTGACAATCTTTGGTTTGTAAATGCCCAGCTTCTTCCTCTCATGATGGATTGAAGGGATCTGTAGTGAGATTTGTCCCTCATAGAAGGACATCACCTGCTATGGTTCAAATGTCCTCTCCAACACTCTTGTTGGAATGTAATTGCCCTTGTAACAGTATGGAGAAGTATGACATTTCAGACGTCATTGGATCCAAGGGACCTAACCTCATGAATGGACTAGGGCCATGATTGTGGGAATGGGCTAGTTTTTCTGAGGCAGTTTCCTGATAGAACAGATAATTTCCATGAAATTTTCCTTTCTCTGTCTTGGGCACATTTACTTTCCATCCCCCAGTTCCTCACCTGTTACCATATTATGATAAAATATGAAGACACTCGCAGATGCTGGTGTCATATTCTTCCTAAACTTCAGAACTATAAGCTAAAGGAAAATAATGTTGATAATTTGCCCAGGCTGTAGATTTCTGTTACAGCAGCAAAAAATCGAAAAAGAATCCACTTATTGCATTAGAGACCTACCATACTCCAATACTATCTCATCGTAAGGAATTATATCTGCAACTTCCGTATTTCCAAGCAATGTCACAGGCTAAAGGATTAGGGATTAGTGCTTTAACACACAAATGGACAAGTGTGCAATTCAACCGTGAAAATACTATCCCGTGTTATAGATGAGGAATATAAGATGCATCAGATTTTCCCAAGATCACACAGCTGAAATATTATGAAGCAAGAATTTGAATCCAAGAGGTCTGGTCCTAATATCAGAGTTCTTAAACCATACATGCCACTTGATCTATATATGCATGCTGTATTGCCATTATTAACACAACCCTTAGCACCAGCAAGAATAAGAAGAATTAGTATAAGGCTTATTCTCAAGTCTTAAAACTGGGAAAAACATATACAGTTTAACCTTGGAGTTCTAAACTAATTTTAAAAATCTTTTGCATACCGAAAATAAGTCAAAGTAAAATTGTGATTACAGAAAGAGACAAGAAACCCTCAGTACACAAAACACTGTGTCAGTCTTATGAAAGACAAATAAGTTCTAGAAAGTACTAGAACTCAACCACTGCAAACAGAAAATAATTATAAAGAGGGATGAGATGCTAAAGAATAGGAGACAGAATGTGAAAAGATTGTGAAAAGTTCTAAAATCAAAGTTCTTTAATAGCGCACTCTGAGAGACTATAGTTGTCAGAAAGGCTATAGAGCTTTATACAATAAATACTGTAAGTACTCAAATTAGGGAGTGTAACAAAGAAGTAAAAGTCTTGTGCATGCTGAGAAGATGCAAAGAATACAATAAGTCACATGATACATATCTGCAACTTAAAGAAGCCATGCAATTTGTTGAATAGGTATTTTTGTTAATGTTTTGGACATTTTTCCCTACAAGATACCTTGAGTTGCTTTTGAAACACTGATCATATCTTTGCCAGGCACAAATTGAAATGAGCTTTTTAATATCTCTGTAAAAGCCAAATGTCATTTGATGGAAAGATACAATAGCGGAAGTTACTTAAAATTATATTGCTGCTGCCTTTTATGTACTATAAATATTTTTGGTATTAGAAATTTAGTGATTCAAAAATGATATTCCAAAATTTTGTACATGGTCTTATTCTACCTAGCTATACCAAAATAAGGGTGTTATAGGAAAGAGGAAAGTACTAAATTTCAACATAGAAGAAATAGCACAGAAAATGTGATTACATGGATTTCTGAGGTAAAAGAATTTAATAGAACCCTTACAGTACAAAGAAAGTAATAAGTCAATTTCATATGTTGTACTTGAGGGCATAAAGAAAATAAAGTATAAGAATGTATATTTCTCTTTCTCAAGATGATTGAAGGATAAGGTTCCACTTGAAGGGCCAACACTGATGGCTGTAAATTCAAATTCCTGTCACACTGGGGAAATAAGAATTACTATACTTGAAAAAAAGAAGCCATGAGCATATATATGAGTCTGGCTTTGAAAATCTGTGTGTCTCACAAAGCAGCAGCTCATTGGAACTTTTCCAGCCCGTGTTCATGTGTTGTGTCCAGAAGCCATCACTCATACTCAGAAAGGATCTTATTGTGGCAATACAGTGCTGCTCTGACCCTTTGAGAATCTGAAATGAGAATTCAGATGTGGTCACCTAAAGGGTCACACATCTGCACAGACATGCATGTTTGTGGGAACTCCAATTTAGGACCCAAGGCAGAAAGAACATAATTGAAAAGTTGGATCTATCTTTCTAAATGAAAGAATTCCTCCGAAGTATTCAATCAATCATGTTGTAAGGAACATCTTTACTTCTTCTTGCCTTGTTTTACAAAGGCCATGAAGCGACATACAATTAGGATGTCAGTCCTGCATTTCCTCATGTCAGTGACATGTAGTAGGCAGAAAGCACCCAGACTTCTACTCAGCTGGTTAAGCTCTATAACAGGAACTGCATTTTAGTGACATACAACAAATGATCGATACTTTGAATGTATGTGTCCTCTCCAAATTCATATGCAGAACAGTGATGCCGTGAGGGAGTTCAGCCGTTAGCAGGTGATAGATCTCTCACACAGGATGCTCCCTTATGAATGGGATCATTGTCTTATAAAAGAGACCAAGAGAACTTCTCACTTCCAGCCCTATGAGGAATGGACTGGCTGGTGCCCTGGCCTTGGGCTTCAAAGCCTCTGCAACCCTCGGAAGTACTTGTTTAAGTTGTAGAGTGTTTTTATTGTAATAGCTTGAATGAACTAAGGCAAAATCACTGGTTTTAAAAAAAAAAAAAAAGGCATTTGAACAATAGTGTCTTATAGGCAATATTCAGCAGGATGTGAGTTTTGCCTATTTTGCTACAATTTTTCCCTCCTTGTTCTTTTGTATTCCCTGTGCAAACATCCAAGCATTTTAGAGGCTGAGATAGGAGACCTGAGCAACCTAACAATTTAGCCACAGGCTTGTCAATATCTTTATTTATGAATGGAGATATAGCTCAGTGATAAGGCCTGGAATTCCTATCCTCAGTACTGGAAAAATGAAACAGAGTTTTTTAGCATTTAAAGGGGTTACAAGACACACACTACTGCTCAGATTTATACAATAGCAAGCAAAATATACATATGCATGTATGAAGTGTGTACAACAGACACTGTGTATAAAATATATGTGTATAATGAAAAATATCAAGAGCACTAGAAATTCAATTGTTAACCCCCTCAGGAAGAAAATCTGCACTTCGCAGATTAAACTTTGAACATGTGTAAACTGGGCTACAACAAGGTTCTGCCACCAGCGGTCAGCTTCAAAGGAAGTGACCAGGTCAACATGCACCATAAGCACAACACACAGGCGAAAGAAAGGAACCAAGGTGCTGTTGTCAGAAAGCCTGTGTAGGCTCTGAGCTCCCAGCCCTGCCTCTTCCAGGCCCTCTCAGGAGAGAAAGTCACAAGCCAGGGCTAGAATTACTTTGGATTTGTATATAAACATGGTTTACTATGATGTTCATATTTCACCAATAATGAAGTATATGTGATTCATTCTGCTGTTTCAAGTTTATTTCTTCTGAACAAAGAGCTATGTTTATTCCTATAAAACCTGAAATTGAAAAAAAATGCTTTTGGGTATTTATTTAGCACCTGCCAAATTAAAAAGCAAAAACAAAACATCCCCGACAGAGAAATCCCACTTCCCCAGGCCCTCGTCTCTTCTGAAGCTTACCGGGATTGAAACTATATAGGAAGTAGTGATTGTATGTCTGTTACTTTAAAACTGTACATTAAATAAGTAAACGTGGCATTTAAAGAGCCTAAATACACACTCATGCTAATACCAAATGCATCTTTTCAAAAGCCGTGAAAAATTATTGAGACCTACCCTTTACCAATTAGGGTTAATTACTATTAACATGATCTAACAGGACTAAATTACGCTTACAGTAATGACAGTGATTGTGATGAATCACGTTAAGAAGCATTTAAACTGACAAAAGGCAAATTGTTGTTTGCATGGCAGCTAGCACGGGGCTATCGCAGAACTGATGCTTTGTCAGATTTTAGTACGCGTGTTACTGAAGCAAGCACAAGGAGTGCTTAATGATAGAGCATTCTCCTAATTAAAAAAGTCTCACAGAAGTTCACATTTGGATAAATCTGTACACCTGTCTGCTTCTATATTTTAAAAATATATTTGGAATATAAGCGATAGGATAAGCACAGAAAGGTAGGAGCTAGTAGGGAACAGGGATTTCGTTTGGAACCATTTTACAGTTCGAACCAGTTACATATGTTTTTGATTTTAAGAATAAAAAATTTTAGGAAGGGTTGAGGTGTAGCTCAGTGTGTGTGGGTGTGCCTAGCACATGTAAGATCTCAGTTTCAATTTCCAATGTCAAAAATTAAATCAGATTAATTAAAATTTAAAATTAAGAAATTATGCAATCACCTTAAAATTAAGTAAACTATGTGAACAGGAGATATTATATGTAAGGTGTCCATTATAATTACAATTGTATAAAATTAAGGAATGCAAAAGAAAATAAGCAAAAACCTGAGAGTGAGTTATAAAAATGTTTTAAAAATTGTTCAAGTTTTCTATAACTATGCATACTACAAGGCTCATTTACTCAAAAGAATTCGACATAAAACAATGTTATTCCAATTTCTAAAATTATTGGTATAATTATAATTTTGTTATTTAATGAAAAACAAAGTAGATCCATTTGAATTGCTTCACGTGGGGAGAAAAATAAATGTTCTATATGTTTTAAAATTTTTAGTTAAACTCATGCCAACTCAGTATTACATACTTGTTATTACAATGTTTCCATTTTACTATATTATAGCCTAGATCTATAGTCAGCAGTGGCATTTCAGAGTTAACCTGGGGTAGTCTATCAGACATTTTTAAAAAAACCTTATTTTCTCTTGAATGATATTCATAAAGTAATGATAGTTATTGTTGATAAATACAAATGACGATAGCACTGTTTGCCCACCCAGAACTTGAGCACGTAAAGTAGCAAAACAAACACGTGAGCTGCTTAGTGAATCCGAACCATTCCATCTGTGGACATCCCAGCTGCTGAGAAGTTGAAGGAATTCAATACCCCTCATTTGTACTTTCTACAATAACAAATTACAGGGAGATAGCACCTCAGTCTAGTCTCAAGAGCTATTATCAAAGAAAAACCAAAGGTAGCAAGTGCTAGAGAAAAGGTAGGGAAAGAAGAACTTTTATGTAGGCATAAAATTAGTCAAGCCATTATGGGAAACCAGACAAGGTTTACTAACAAATTGGAAATAGAGCTACCATGCAATCCAGAAATGCTACTGCTGGACACTTCCAAAGGAAGTGAAGTCAGCATATCATAGCGGCAACCACCATCACAAGTGGATTACCGCACCGCTCATAATATCCATGACAGGGAATCAAGCTAAGGGTCCAGGACATGAATGGATCAAAAATTGTAGTACATATGCACAGCAAATTTTTAAATAGTAGTTTTTGTTATTTGCAACGTCATAGATGAACGCAAAGGAGATTATATAAGTGGAATAAGTTAAACACAGAAAGACAAATATTGCATGGTCTCATGCAGGTATACTTTTAAGAACTTTTACCAACTAGGAAACATATTACTCATCTCTGACAAAGTTATTTTTCTTGTGAGTTAGCTCAATAATTTAACTATATCTTTTACTAGTTTCTTTCTTTCTTTTGGGGGTTACATTTAATACCAAAAGCAACCCTATTTTACCATTCCTGTGGTCCAATCTTATTTTTAATGAAAAATCTGTGCATTTACTTTGATTATTTTAAGAGTTATTGGCATTTCACAGTTTGGTTCAGAGCTTTTCCTGTATTCTAATGTTCTGCTATCTTCCCTCACGATCATAGTCATGATCATACACAACTATGTACTTCTCCTACTTGAAAACAGATTCACATGAGATAATTTCAATAAATTTCATATGCAATATATTTGCATGAGTTGCCTTATGAATTTAAAATTCCAGGAGCTGTAACTCTGTTAACTGAAATGCTTTAACCTAAACCTCAATATGCAAAAAATCACCTCAAGTCTGAATTGGCTCCGACAGAAATCCCTTTTTGAATAGCCAAAAGTAAGTGTGCATTTTGGAAATGAATGCCAAGCAGTCTTCCTCTGTGCCTGTCGAAGAAAGGCTGCACCTCTTCATTTCCATATATATATATATATATATATATATATATATATATATATATATATATATATATAGCGTATTGCCAAAGAAAACCAAATATTATAAATCAAAGATAAATGTAATGAAGGTATAGTTATACAATTAGCGTCTATGAAATACACGTAAGTCGTGGGATTCTTCATCGTAGGGTTATACGTAGCTTTTAGCTGAGAGCAGGAAAATAATAGGACTCAAGAAATATCCCCACTGCACAGAAGGAGCAATGAACCATTAGAGTAAAGGTTGGCAAGCTGTAGCCTGGGGACATTATGTTAAGTAAAACAAGCAGGCACAGAAAAATATCACAACGCATCTACCAGCTGCCTTTCTAAATAAAGTTTTATTGGACCACCACACTCATTTGCTTATGCATTGTTGTGACTACTTTCATGCTACAGTGCTAGAGTTAAGTAGTTCCAACAGAGAACATCTTGTCTTGAAAGCCAAAAACATTTACTACCTGGTCACTTAGAGAAAAATGTCGCCAAACCCAGTGCCACAAGGGAGAAAGAAGCCCTGGAAAGTTAGGAAGCTAAAAATCAGATCCCTAGCATCATTATTATTTCCTTTAGTAAAAAGGAAAGTATGAGATATGCTCCGTGTTTCTATTTATAGCATTTTAGAATGCTGGGTAAAACTGTGACACTTTCCTCATAAATAGGAAATTGTCTTCAGTCATACAGGACCAAACTAGAGTCGTATGTTTTGATAAAGTGTTAGTTTTAATGAAAATATATCTTGCAATAAATAGCAGAGAAAGAAGACAGGGGACATGCTTAGTGTAAGTCTGCGGGCTGAGATGTGAAATACCACATCAGGACACTTGCATCAGGCAGGTGCCCTGGAGAAGGCAGAGATAGCTGTGGACACCTCAAAGATGAGCCCTTGCCAGGGCATAGGTTGGGATCATTACTTCATACTTCTGACAACTCCTTCATTTATTGCTACTTCACAGATCTTAGGGGAGAAATGTTTTTTAGAAAGAAACAGCAGCTCTACCAATAACTTCCATCTCACGGTTTCCTGAAGCCCATCTTTACCACACTTTAATCAATGTGGAACCCCACAAAGCTACTTCAACCTAGGAAACCATCCCTCATGCTACCAGGCAAACTTAAAGTCACTGGAAGTTATACGTTCACTCTCCCTCTCCATAATTCCTTTTCTGTACCTAAGTCCAGAAAAGATAATAAATCACCTTTTAAAACACCTCTGCTTTTGTGCTTGTCAGTCAGTTGCCTTGGGGCGCAACTGTCTGCTTTGGAGAAGACAATAAAGAACCTTAATTAATGCTTAGAAATCCTACCCAACACATAGCTCTTTAATTCTTTCCCACCAACTTCTATTAAGCATATTATTATTTTGCGGTAACATTTGTATTGCCCTTGAGAGTCTCTTGAGTGTCATCACATTATTTTAACTTACTGAGTCACTTCAGCAAGCACTATTTATCCCTCTCTAAGGTCAAATCATGTGACCAACACCATAAAGTGGGAGACAGAGGCTCCACATTGTTGAATGATTTTGACAAAAGTGCACAAAGAAGGAATAAACAAAATTCATTTGACTCGTAATTCAGTGTTGTTTTACCATGCCAGGAAGTCTCCCAAGAGTCTCAATAAACTGTTAAAAACTCATAACTTGAGGATGCAGTTTGCTATGTGCTGAGTCGTTTCCCAAAAATTCCCACGTTGAAGTCCCCATTTTCAAGACATCCACACTGAAGGTGAAGTTTAAAAGGTAGTAAGTAAGATTTAATGAGATCATAAGGATGAGATCCTGATAGGATAGGGTTAGTGCCCTTATAATAAGGGATATTGCACAGCTCAGACTTCTCTCTCTGTATCACATGAGACCATAGCCAGAGCCTTCAGAAGAGAGTTTTTACCAGTACCTTCATCTTGGTAGATACACATGTCTATTATGGAAGCTGCCCAATCTTGGATATTACTATGGCAGCCTGAGTAGACTTAGGAACATTACTAAGATTTCCACTGTGGTGAGATAACTTTTGGTGGGGGAAAAAAAGTCTTGGCTACTATAAATAGCCTAAATTCGAGATACCACAAAATAAAAAAATAAGATGTGAAATTTCTTCTCAGTTGCTCCCAAAGCATCTAGGACACATAACTCTGAAGACAGTACTGAGGCAGGTTACGGTGAGTTAATCTCTGCAAAGCAGAGCCACCACTGAGCTTCAGCAGCTGAACCTTGACTGGTTATGTTGTGCAAACCTTCTAACGAGCTGAAAGAAAAAAGCAGCCCTGGTGACCAGCAGCTGGCCTGCAGCCATCGTCCAAACCTTGATGTCATCAGCTCTTCCAAGGAATACCAACATCAACCTGGGCACTCCATGACCACGATGGCACAGAATAAAACCATGAGCCCTTCTCTATCAAAAATATAGAGATATTTTTACATCTCTGAGCACAGACAAAATATAAACATTGTCCCAGCCATGAAGTACCTCATGTCACCTGGCCCAGGTAGTATGAGCCACAGATGCTGCTTTGCCACTCACCACAGCCCAGGTTGCCCTTTCCATGGATAGGACTATTGAAGAATCAATCATGGAACTATCCTGATTCATGACAGCATGTGATCCCCAGCAAAACTCCAAAGAAGACTCCACCCAGGCTTAGAACTTGAATCCAGTCCTGTCAGTCTTTTCTAACACCCGCTCGCTGCTCTTCACTACCCTTCATGCTCTCCTCTGCAGCATAATAAACGTTACTGATCCAGCTACAGTGATGGGAGCAGAAGCCGCACATGTTCCAGAGGTTCCACCCATCACTGTGGAGCCCGGACCCAGTGCACACTATGCTCTTTCCTATATGTGCATACCTCTGATAAAAATGGACATATAAATTAGGCACGGTGCAGCTGGTCGTGGTGGCGCACACCTGTAATCCCAGCACATAGGAGGCTGAGGCAGGAGGATCAGTGAGAGTTCAAGACCAGTCTGGGCTACAAAAGTGAGCTCAAGGTCAGTCTGAACTACATAGCAGACCCTTTCTCAAAAAGACAAAAAAATAAAATAAAATTAGGTGCAGTAAGAGATTACAAACTAAGAATCTAGCTGTAACAATAATCACAGGGACAATTAAAACCTACACTGAATGTCTACTTTTTTAATCGCAGTAATAGACATATTACCATGAATATCCTCGAACTACTCTCCATAACTTCCATCACACGTTTTCTACCATTCTTGCCACTTTTGAAATGAAAGACCTTTTTCTGGATTGTCTTTGGTCACCCTGTGGCAACCAGGTTAAAACACGGACCTGTCACAGTTATTTTGAGTTTAGGCAAAAGCCAGAGATTTGCACAGCGCCAGATCTGGGGAATGAGGGGTGGGGGACCCACATCACGCTTTTGCAAGCCTATCTCCTATTCGATGGCACTCGGCAGCAGTTTCCACTATATTTGTGATCATACCTCATGAAGATACTAAAAAAGAGGACTTCCAGAATGGTTTCAGGAAGTGCCATGCACGTGTGCCTATACCAGCCTGAGCCCGGGAGCATGCCCAGGCTCTTCAGAAGTTGGGAAGAGTAACCAGATCAGTAACTTCTAAGTGGAAGAGTACCCTGACTGGGATTAATCACAATTTATCTTTTACTATTATACATTTTAAAAATTTTAACATTCACTGCATATTTGGATTATGCCTCATACTATAATAAAATATGTGTGAAGTTGGTCATGTTTTCTCAAGCTCTTGTCCTGAAGTCAACCTTGCTCTTTCAGTCATGGCTGACCATGGGCTGCTAAGCCAGGGTTGAACTGAGGGGGAGGGAGAGAGGGGAGAGACACTACTGCTCCACTATGCTACTCTTGAGCTGGAGGACCCTGACTACAAGCAGCTGAATCGTGCAGCCCCACTTAGCACATGCTCCAATTTGTTTGTGTCATGGAAACTCCTCGATGATCACATACTAAAAACCAATCAATCTTGAAATTCTGAAATTTACAATCCCATTGTTGTTAATCACTCGCTGTGGTTTTAAAGGAAGACAAACATGAAACTCAGATGTGTCCTGGGAGTTCCTGACACTTGCAGGGTTAAAGGAAGGACCTCAAGCCACCTCCGTAGTTGATGGCGACAATCCTTACTGGTTGTCTTACGTCTCAGAGGTGTAGAGCTGGCTAACAAAGGGTAAGATGCAAAGTATGAGTTTTCATGTCACTGCCATTGTGGAAGGCATTTGTCATTTTTAATCTGTCCAGGACCCTTCCTCTCTCTGTCTTCTGATCATCAGAACTTTTCTTCCTGGCAGGCAACTCGTAGAAAGCAGTCCACTCATGTCACCAATGAAAAAAATTATATACAATTACGCTAATGTATGACATAATTTTTCTAAGTAGTGATACCTTTATGCTAATTTATGAACTCCCTCTGGACTAAACATGCCTGTCTAACATCATCCAAAAACCAACAATCTCCAAGGTATAAGTATCTAATTAGAGGCTTCAAATACTACCTGCTGTTTCTATGGTATGAGTTTCAATTCATTTGTAGATGCACACATTGTATTGTTCACACAGAGAAGAAAGCATCAAACCTTCTTCTTAACGAGCAACAAATTAATTCAACACCTTGTCTAGAAACTCTGTCGTTTACTGTGATTTTCTGAACATACCACAAAAACAGGATCGTTGGCAGCGGAATGTGGAAAGGCGCTTGTTCCATTCAGGAAAGTGTGAACCAAGTTATGGAGGCTCACCACCTGGGTGTCCAGCGTCCCGTCTGCCTTATCAAACCCTTCCAAGGCGTTCCTAAGAGAAACCAGAATGTCAGTGACAAAACCTAAAGCAGAAAGATCTCTGTTTCTGCTCTCCAGCCTACAGAGTCCTCTTCCAAGATAGTTTGAGTAGGGCTGTGAGAAGGACCATGGCAGCTACCTGATGATAACTAGCCCAATTTTCAATGGCCATCTCCTCTGAGGGGAGAGGCCTCTTAAACTTACTGCCCACTGTGCAGTCAAATGCTACCTCTTTTGGAAAATTATTCGCCTTCCTACTCCTCTGGCATGTCCTTGAGTGGCTACATTTTCATTGCCACTGCTCAGTATCCTGCCTAGCACCTGGGTTATGATCAACAGATATTTTCTAAGTTAATTTATAATTTTATATTTTTGTTTCGTAACCACATTGACCTTCAGCTTGGTTGTAAACGTTCAGAATGACAAATACATCCAAACATTCCCCTTTATCCTTTTGTTTTTCTCTCCCCACTTTCAAGAAATTCTAGTAGTCCATACTCTAACTCAGTAATCTTCAAATCTAAGCACACATTGAAATTCAGTGGAGAAAAGCACATGACCCAGGCCCAACTCCTAACGTGGCTGAAGGACAGGTTCTAACAAGATGATTATGAAATCCTAGCTCATGCCCCTGCTGTTTGCCTGAGCCTTGCACTTTAAGGACCACTCCCCTAACTCAAATCTATCAGGCATGCAAAGTGTTTCAATAGCATTTTTATCATAAAGAAAAACTAATTCATGGCCTCTTTTAAAAAAAATCTCAAGTTGTGTTCATTACTTATTTTGTGGTGAGAGATGTGTCCCACGCCAGTAGAGCAGCTGAGCTCCACAACACTTAGGACACTTCCACAGGAGCTCAGCCTACCCAGACCCTGGCCCCATATAGGCTGTGCAATTTACATGCAGCCAAGAGAGAATCAGGCTCAGTACAGCACCCTGAATCTCTCCATCATTCCTTTAACAAAGATAGACTGAGCCCGTCTATCTTTGTTAAAATCATATTCGCATACATGTGTCTTAGCATGTTGAAAGTCTCTTTTGGGTAGAAGAAAATTAATGTACAGTAAAATTTGAGTACTATAATGTCATAGCTGTGTTATCATTTGAGTTGAATTGTCAAGGTGACTGGGCAGTACTTCTGGGCTCAGATCCCAACAAGTAAAGTCTATGGCTGATACATTTTTTTCCTTGTATTTTAGGGAAGGGTCTACAGGGTGTCCAGGGTCTCATGCTAGATCAGACTCCTAGTGATTTTCCTGTTTACAGCCTCCCAAGAGCTGGGATTACAGGCCACTATGCCCAGTCTCAATTGCTAGCACAGCAGGCCTGGGGATCAAACCCCGGTGCCTATCCCTGCTTGTAGGCACTTTAATCTGCTGAGCTATTTGGCCAGCCCCACAGCTCATACATTTCTAACATAAATATTTTTTAAAAGAAAGAAAGAAAAAATAAGAACAGTAATTTTGCATAGAGTCCTCTTTTTTAAATAGTGTTTAATGAGGTATCCTGATTCCAAAGATTGTATCTATATGTGTACAGAAGTTGTAAATACAAAAGATAGTTTTGAACAGCTAAGTTAAAAGATAATAAAGCTACATTATTAGTTACAGTGGGTGGATGACAGCTCTAACATTAATCCCTTGCTAATCTCCCTTATTAAGCACCTCTCCATTACTTAGTTTGCAAATTTCTCCTAATGCCTGGATTTCTTTCCAACCCCTTACAACCATGAAGCATGAGCATGAAGATCTAAAGCAGGTGTACGAGAGCTCAGACTCAGCACCAACCTGAAGCTGAAGGTAGAGTTCTGGAAGAAAGGAGGGTTGTCAAATTTCTGGAGAGACAGACAATCTTGTATGTTTTTTAAGGTTGGCAATGTCTCACTATTTCTTCCCACTTGATTTCTTCTCAGCAAGCCTTCATAGGTTCCATTACACAAGGTGACTCGGCGATTGTAGTCATCCAGGCTAAGATTTATAAGAAGATTAAAAATAATATGTCTTAACTCATGGATGGTCCATAAACTTGGGCCACACCCAGTTATCAAAGTGGGAGATAGTTATGGTGAAATTTTATTGGTTCCTTTACATGAGTCACAAATATGCAGTACAAATACTGTCCTTGAAAGTAATTATGGTCTGAGAAGTTCCAAAATTGTGAATGCACAGAATATGAATACAGAAATAAATGAACACTCATTAGCATACCACCAATATCATTACCAAGAGAGCAACAGGATCTTCAGGGCAAGGGCTTGCTTGATCTTATGTGTATCGGACAGTGGAGCACATGGAGGGAGGTGGCACGTATCAGGTTTGGGCAGAAGTGGCCTTGTGGGGACAGGAAAGTGTGGGAGGCAAGTTGCAGGCAAGCCACAGCTCTGAATAAAAACAGATGAAATTGCCGGGCATGGTGGCAAATGCCTGTAATCCCAGCACTCGGGAGGCTGAGGCAGGAGGATTGGTGCAAGTTTGAGACCAGCCTGGGCTACAAAAGTGAGC
>PVJA010025211.1:0-31014 GCA_004027025.1 Myocastor coypus
CCTAAAAAGTTCTGCACATGAATGCCACAGGACTGTACACTCCATAATGTGGTAAATCTGGTGTGTGTTACACCGGGGGTGGGGTGCCATGGCAGTCCTGCACCTTGACTTGACTCCTGCAGAATAAGGCAGAGGAGCATATTTCTTTTAAAATGCAACATACAAAGTCCTACAACATATGAGACCCTACAGCTTTCAGAAAATGAAGAATATTTCTGGCATTTAGAGTTAGGAATACATACCTAGATAGAACACCAAAAGCAGCACATAAATGGGAAGTTTGGTCAACTAAACTTTTTTTTTCTTTTTGAGACAGGGTCTCACTATGCAATTCAGGCTGGCCTTGAGCTCACTTTTGTAGCCCAGGCTGATCTCAAACTCACACCGATCCTCCTGCCTCAGCCTCTCAACTGCTGGGACTATAGGTGTGCGCCATAAACATCATTATAATTAATGATGCCAAAGCCCATGTGAAGAGAATCAAGACAGATTCCAGAGTGGGATAAGCTACCTAGACACACAAAGGATACCAAAAGCTCAACAGTGAACTACACAACTCAGTGAGAAAATAGACCAAAAAAAGAAAGAAAAGAAAAAAATCTGAACTGATAATCTCACTGGCATGTAAATAGCAAATAATCTCATGACAATATGTACACTGTTGTAGCAGAGAAATGCAAATTGAAACCACAACGGGCTGTCACTAAACATCAGAGTAGCTAAATGAAAAATAATAGTAAAACCCGGTGCCAGTGAGCACGCGGAGAAATTGAGGCACGTAGAGGTATTGCCAGGGAATGTAAGATGGCACCAGCACTATAGAGAAGAATGGGAAGTTTCGTATGAAACTAAAATGCGGCAACCACACAGTCCAGCAGTTGCCCAGCTGTGCATTTATTCCAGAGAAATCAAAGTTTGTGTTCAGGCTGGGCTTGGTGCCGCACGCCTGTGATCCCAGCACTCGGGAGGCTGAGGCAGGAGGGTTGCTCCAAGTTTGACATCAGCCTGGGCTACAAAGTGAGCTCAAGGCCAGCCTGAGCTACATAGCAAGACCCTGTCACAAGGGGGATGGGGAATGTACTCATGAGTGTTCCTCACAGTGGCATAGTGGTGACTCTTGCCACCTGCCCCTCTGTCCCTGGAAGAACCAGCCATGGACACTGCAGCCTGCCAAGTTGGGAGCTCCTCCCTGGACAGTCCATATTCACTAACCTTGTAGGCGGCGTACGTGGGACCTGGAGTGTGTAGACACAGGGCCATGTGCTTGGGGCCAGTCACATTTCTGTCTGTTGGGAGCTGAGCCCGGCCCCGACGTGCTCACCTTGGGGCCCCCACGTGCTCACCTTGGGGCCCCCACACCCTTGGAAGAACAAGCAGTAGGAGTCTGGCCCCGTATCAAGAGACAGGGACAGTGGGATCCGCCACCAGCCGTACGGAGAAGCCAAGTGCCCTGTGCGCCGTGGCGGGTGATGGCAGCAAGAGAAGCCCCGCAGCCTTCCATCTCTACACCAAACTCCCTGGGGAGGCCACAGCCACAGTGCACCAGTCAGTGGTCACCAGAGCCTTGGGGAGGGGGCGTGAGGAACAGAGGCAGGACACTGCCCCTGGGGCTCTGGGACCAGAGCGGAGGGGCGGCCCCACGTCAGGCCTGCACTCCCCTGTGCCGAACTACTCACTTTAAAATCGTGCTATAGAACGTGTTTTTTACTTCAGTATGAATGTTTTTTAAGTCAGTTTGTGAGTAGAACAACCCTGTGCAGTAATCCCGGACTCTTGTCCTTCCTGCCAGAGGAGTGCCTATGGTGGTGACCATCTGGAGCCTACAGGCAGGGGAAGATGCCCAGGGGAAGCCACTGGCAGCGGCCCTCACCACCAGGGCAGAGTGAGGCCAGACACATCTTACTCCCTCCTCCTCACCAAGCATAATAGACTCTTCTAGAGAAGCAGGATGTATAGACTACAGATCCAGGGAGGGGCTTCGTTGGGGACTTGGCTCTGTAGTGCTGAAGCCACTGTGCCCTGACAACTGCAGGCTAGGCCCCAGGGCGGCCCTTGTGGGTTCCAACCTAAATCCAACATTTGAGAACCCAAGGAGCCAGGGCTCTCACAGGCCGGAGACCCAGGAACTCTGATTCAAGGGCAGGAGCAGGAGCAGGAGAGCAAATTCATACCCTCCTGCCTTTTTGGTCTCTCTAGGCCCTGGGCACGTTGGGTGACACCAGCCACACTCGTGGAGACCAAGCACCTTAACTCAGTACCCCAACTCAAATGCTCATCTCTCCCGGGAACATCCTCACAGACATCCCAGAGATCACGCCGTCTCTGTGGTCTGGCATCCCTGAAATGGGTCAGGTTGGTATGCAACCGTCACCCTGGGTACGATGTGTGTGTGCACTGTAATGCACTCTTTCCTTCTCCCACCCCCCTTCTAATAAAGGGGGGGCGGGGTTATGCCGTGAGTTCACACATCGCCACGAACAGTAGAGAAGCAGCCCTTGCCAGCAGATTCTGGGCGCCAGGCTGGAGGTCTTCGTGTGGAGAAGGACACGCAGGGCCTCCCGCTCTTCATTAAGAGCCTGGGGCTGGCCCTGGTGTGTGCTGCGCAGGCCTGGAATCCGGCTGGGGACCAGGACAGCCCGTGGTGCCCAGCAGTGGGGGTGGCAGTCCCGTGAACTCTACCAGTCCGAAGCGCACAGTGTGACTCAAGCGTACACTCCAGCTGGGTCAGCTCTGCCAGCCAGATACACCCAGGCGGGCGGAGCACAGGTGACTGCCAGCACCCAGGCCTGGTGCGCTAGGGGCTGTTATTCCGGCCACCACAGACAGCTTCCTGGGTGCAGGGCCGGGGCCCTTCTCACCGCCCAGCAGCCACACCCCTGGACCAGGTCCTGCAGGGTCACTCAGGGTTAGGCAGTGCCTGGCTAGATTTTGGGTCTTGACGTTTTAACCAGTGCCTTCTCGTGGTAGGCCTGCTTCTCCTGAATGCCACCACGTACACAGCTTGGAGCTGCGGGGCTCAGGGACCTAGGTGGAGCCAGGCCCAAGGCCTGGCCCTACTACTTTCTGCTTTCCTTCTCTGACCTCTGCATCCTCAGGGTCCCACATGGAAGCTGCGTGGGGGACAGACTGGGCTGCAGGGCTCTCTGGAGCCTCTGTAGCAGAACTGGGCCCAAGTAGGGAACCAAGAACCAAGGCGGGGAGGAGGCCGCACCCCTCCAGTCCTTGGCCCAGGGCTACAGTGTGTGGGGATCACAAGCATAGCTGCCCTGCTGGGAGGGACCTCAGGAGGCAGCGTCCCAGCCTGCACACTGGCAGCCAGGTTCAGGGCCTCGGGGCCTAGCACCCAACAGGAGGTAATACCCCTGGAGCCCCAGCACAGCTCTTTGGGCCCAGCTAGGGCTCACTCCACACTTCTTGGAGTGGGACTCACTGTGGAGCTTTCAGGGACAAACGTCAGGCAGAGCGTCATGTCTCTGCACCCTCCTGTTCCCTGGCTCTGATCCCTCAGAGGCCACCCACACCGCCCTGGAGCCATGAGGCAAGGCCATCTGAGCCTCTACACCAAGCACGGCTGCCCTGGAGCCTGGACCTGAGCCAGGGTGCCAGGCAGCTCCCTCTCCCACCAGCCGCAGCTCTGGAGAGCAGGGTGCTGGGGCGTGGGCCCAGAGGCTGAGCACACACACACACTCAAGAGACCACTCCCTGTCCTAGGTCCCGGTGCTCATGGGAATCCCTCCTGCAGGCCCCGGGTTGCCATCCCCTGCTTGAGCCTCAGCCTCCCACTCTGGGGCTCCCCAAAACCCTGCCTCCCCCAATAAAAGGGACTGGGCTCTGGGGATGCTTGGTGAGGTCTGTGCCCTCCGGCTGCAGCTGCTGCCCATGATCAGGGCAACGGGAAGTAAAGAAGAGGTGGGGCCGAGGACAGGCCTGGCACTGACCTTATCCCCTCCTACCCGGCTGTCTGAGCTGTGGGGCAGCCGCGCAGGGTCCACCTGCACACTGCCTGTCCCCAAGCTCCGTGCAGGAGACACACATGCTGGCCAGGGAACTGAGGAGGGGTGGGCCCAGACCCCAGACTTGCAGCTGGGGCACCCTGCTGGAGAGGCTGACGGAGCACCTCTCCCAGCTCTGGAGAGCAGGTGTGACTCCCCCCAGCCCCTCATTCCAACCGGTGCTCAGTTTGTTTTTTGTTTGTTTTTGTCTTTTTGAGACAGGGTCTCGCTACGCAGTTCAGGCTGGACTTGGGCTCACTTTTGTGGTCCAGGCTGGTCTCGAACTCACAGCGATCCTCCTGCCTCAGCCTCCCAAGTGCTGGGATTACAGGCGTGTGCCACCACGCCCGACCCTAGTGCTCATTCACTTTGTAAAGGCGTCGAAGCTGGTGGAGCAAGAGCGCCACCCACACCGTGCTGCTGGTTCCGCTGCTGCCTCCGACCGCACCCTGGCTGGACAGGAGCCTGAGGTGAGGTGCCCCCTCAGCACCAGGGAGAGGGACAGGGTCTCCCAGGACAGGTGGCTGCACCACCTGCAGTCCCAGTAACCATCAGGACAGTGACCAGTGGCTTGCACCCCACTTGTTGCCCTGTTGGGGCTACACATGGACCAGGGAGCCCAGCCCTGGGGACCGGGTGTCACCCGCTCCCACCCCTGCCCTGGCCTCTGTCTGCTAAGCATGTACTCCACACTAGATTCCCACAAGGCTGTCCTGCCGCCAAGGAGAGCCAGGTGCCAGGGATGGGTTGGGGATCTCCAGAGTTCCTGCCCACAGCCCACAAAAGGAGATCACATTTTTAGAAAGAACAGCTTCAGGTACTGAGGCTGGAGAATGGACCAAGCAAGCAGGAGAGGAAGGCGCCTGGGGGACACCGCTGGGGCAGAGGTCAAAGGGTGCAAGGGAGAAGACTCCATTAAAGGGGAGCTTGCAGGACGCCGGCACCCCAGCCTGGGCTCCGAGGGCTGCAGGGCCACCACAGTTCTTGCTTCCTTCCTGGGGCCCCGGAGGACACAGGTGCCTGGGGGTTGCAGGCTCCCTCTGTGCCCCAACCCTGGACAACTGCCTGCGCCACAGAGCCTGGGACAGGACTGCAAACCACTCAGGTACCTTGGGCGTGCCCACATGTGTAGAGAATAAAGTGCTTTGTTTATTGATGATTAAAATGCCCCCAGCCCTCTGCCCCAGTGCTGAGGGTCCAGAGTCCCTGGGCTCAGACCTCTTCCCATACCTGCCGTGCCTGGAAGGTGGTAGTGGGGGAGGCGGGGTGTAAGGTGCAAAGAGTATAACAAACAGAACTTTATGGACACGACGGGAAGAGCTTAGCTAGGAGACGTGTAGCTCGTGGAATCCTCTCGCCCTTCTGTGCAGGAATGAAGACGTTAAATGACAACAGAAAAGGCTATCCTATTAGTAGTGCTGGCCTCCAGGGGTCAGCCCTGCCCGCAGGCCGGACTCCGCCCTCCCGGGGCCTGGACATGCAGCTCCCTCACAGAGAGGGTGCGGGCACTGCCCTGTCCCTCTGGTGAGGCCCGGGAGGGACGGGGTGGAGGCGTGCGCCTCCGGGGGTGGGGTGCAGCCTCCACGGCTGGTGAAGGCCAGGTGCTCTGTGCGCAGCCGCCCTGGCCCCGCCCCTGTAGCACCTTGGATCCCTGCAGGCTCCTCCAGCCTCCTGCTGGGCCCTGCCCCTGAGGTCTCAGCAGTCCTAGCGCTGGGGGAGCCAGGCATTGGCCGGCCAGGGCGTGGCCGCTACACAGAGGCCAGCAGCTTCTGGGGCCCTCAGGGCGGCAGGTGCAGGCTGGGGACCCCTCTGCCAGCTGCCAGGGCTGTCACGAAGCAGGGTACACCCTTGGGGGCCAGCCCCATCTGCCCCGCTCAACAGAGCTAGCAGCCACTCCTGGCCCCACAGCCCCAGGGTCCAGCTTGGCCCTGCCTCTATGTCCACGGCCCTCAAATTAGCCCACATCTCCTCCACTTGGCTGGACCTACAACTCCCCCAAACCCTGCAGGAGCGGTGGAAAGGCGGACCCCAGCTGGGGCCAACACCACCCTGACCCGGAGGGCTGCTGCAAACCGCTTCCTCTACCTCCACTTACAAAACTAGAGATCGAACCAAGGAGTCAAGGCTTCCAGGAGTGGTAGAGAGGGGGCCTGGTCTCAGTGGTGGGCGCCAGGCCCCGTGGGGAAGGGAGGTGGGCCGAGCCCAGGGGCCTGCGCGGAGGCGCCTGCAGGCAGGCTCACGCGGAAGCACTTCTCCTTGTGCGCCTTGAGCATGTTGGAGAAGCGAAAGCGCTGGCCGCACACGTCGCAGGGGTAGGGCTTCTCGCCTGTGTGCGTGCGCCGGTGCCGCTTCATGTTGGGCCGGCTGGTGAAGCTCTTGCCGCAGATCTCGCAGATGTACGGCTTCTCCCCTGTGGGTGGTGGGGGCGGGGGTCACACCGGACCCTGGGATCCTGGCAGCATCCCGCCCAGGCTCCCTGGGTCCTGAAGAACAGGGCGGCCGCAGCCCTCACCCGTATGTGTCTTCATGTGCTCGTCGAAGTACTGCTTCATGTTGAAATCCTTGCCACACCACTGGCACATGAACTGCTTGTGCCCGATGTGGATGCTCATGTGGGAGCGCAGCTGGTACTTGTACTGGAAGCGCTCGCTGCAGTTCTGGGGGTGGGGGTGGGGGTGGGGGCATCAGTCAGGGAGGAGTGTGGAGGAGCCAGTGGGGGAGTCAGGGCCAGGGCTCGGGTTAGAGAACAGGGGTTAGAGGAAGCGGGTAGAGCTAAGGCGTTATGCACCGGTTCTAAACCTGTGGGTCGCCACCCCCATGGGGGTCGAACGACCAAAACACAGGGGTCACCTAAAGCCATTCCGAATCGTAACTGTAGCAAAATTACAGTTTGGAAGTAGCCACCAATATTATTTTTTGGTTTGGGGTCACTGCAACATGAGGAACTGTATTGTGGGGTCACAGCATTAGAAAGGTTGAGTACCACTGGAGGGGGTTAGGATCCCAGGATTAGAGTGTAGTTAGGGTGTTAGGAGCAGAGTTAGGGCCAGGGGTTGGGGGTGGGTTTAGAGATAGGGATAGGAGGCATGGGGTGTTAGGGTTAGGGGTTACAGTCTGGAAAAGTTAAAGTTAGGGAGTTAGGGCTAGGGTTGAGGAGTCAGGGATGGGGTTTACAGTTAGGGCTAGTCATTGCAGCTGGGTTGGGGTGAGAGCCCACTGTGGGTGAGGACAGGCTTCAGGCAACAGGAGACAGTCCAGGGCTGAGAGGTCTTCTGCTCCCCACCCCCACCCCTCAGAACCCACCCTGCCCTATCCAGGTGCCCCACCTGATGGGGCCACCCCACCTGACTACCCAGGCGAGGCCCTGGCCATGAGGGCTGCGCCTGCCTCTCTATCTGCACTGAACCCCTGCAGGCAAGGGCGTAGGGTTACCTCACACCGAAAGGGTTTCTCCCCTGAGTGCTGCAGTGAATGCACTTTGAGAGACATGCTCCTCTTGAAGGACTTCCCGCAGGTCTCACAGGTGAAGGGCATGTCCTTGGTGTGGGCTGCACGGGGAGGGGGGGCGGGGGGGGGCACATTCACCACAGCTGGCCAGTGCCTGCCCATGCACCCTGTGGGTCAGACCCCATCAGGGGACAGCCCAGGCCTTTTCTGGAGGATGACAGTGGCACTGGGTCCAAGGCCAGCATTTTCACAGCTGTTGGGTTATCATGGCAGAGCCACTGGGGACCCATACAGCTGTCCAGCAGCAGCTGCACCCCTACCCGTGGAAAGGGGACCCAGGAGAGGCTGGAAGATGTAAGAGACAGGGAGGAACCATCCACCCTAGTGCAGACAATGGTCCTGGTTTACCCAGCATGCACCTGGCTCATCCATACAGCAGGGGCAGCGCTGTCCGCCCCACAGGGAGGGCGGTAGGGCCTGGCCAAACACTTGACATCCACCTTTGGCACCCTCTGTCCAGCCTTAGCCCAAACTAGGCAAGCATAGAACACCATATACCCAACCAATGTGGGCACCTGCACTCCCGTGTGCAGAAATGTCCCAGCTGTCTTGGGAGGGTGGGAAGGAGATCCAGAGGCACAGAGAAGGTGATGTCACCCCAGTCAGGACACAGGGCCCATCTGGCCGCAGAGCCTGGCCAGCCCACCCCCAGAGGCCCAGCCCCAAGGGGCCTTCCACCCCTTCCTGCCCCGCTGGACTACGTCTCCAGCGTCTGCTTGCAGTGGCTGCCCCCGGCCCCGACTCACCCACCATGTGCTTGCGCACATGCGCCATGGTGTAGAATTTCTTCTCACAGATCTCACAGGAGAATTTCTTCTCTGCGTAGCCGTGCACAATCTTGTTGTGCTCATGGAGGGACCACAGTTTCTTGAAGGCCTTCCCACACGTCACACACTGCAGGGCAACATGGCTGTGACTTGTAACAAGCCGCTGTCTCTCCCTGGCCTCCATCTCCCCACTTCATGTGTGCTGCAGAGGGGACCTTGGGGTCCACGGAGCTGGGGATGGTGACTCACTGCACCCCTCACACTTGGGTGGCCCAGACCCTCCTTTCTGCTTCCCCGCAGAGGGCATGCAGGCAGCCCACCACCACAAGCACAGTCCACGGGGCCTGACAACTTGGACAGCCCCAAAGGATGGCCACGGTGGCGTGGGTGAAGGACCTGCAGGACAGGGCCTGGCTTGGTAGACTGCAGTGGTCAGGTCACCCAGCTGGGAAGTGTGTGGGTTCTCCCCCTGTGGGCATGTGTCAGGAGGGGCAGATGGCAGCCCTGGTGGACAGGAGGAACAGGATGGGCTGTGTGACACGGAGTGCTCAGGGAGCAGTCAGCTCAGGCAATGAGCACCCGCCCGGCTGCAGCTCTGCCTCTGTTCCAGCCCGGGACGCAGGCTGGCTCGCATTCACCACGGGCCCACTGCAGGGAGCCGCGCCATCCTCCGACTCGTCCCTATGCCTCAGCCTGTCCCTGCCTCCAGGGTCAGGCTTCCTGGCCTCTCCGAGGAGCTGAACACACGGAGCTCCTCCTGCCAAGCCGCCCCTGCTTGGACAACACCTTTGCAGGGAATAAAGTGGCTTCCGCAGGCCCGGGCAAAACTCTCTTCTCCTCCGAGAAGCTATGCGGGGTGGTGCTCCTGGCCCCCGGCAGGCCCAGTCCTGGCTGTGCCCTGCCCTGTCTCCTGCAGCCCCACTCCCACCACCCGTCCAGCCCAGGCCCTCGGCCCCCGTGGCTGCCCCAGGAAATCCCCCGAGGCCATCGCGGGGCGCTGGCGGCTGCCCACCTGGATGTTGCGCTCGCAGTCGGTCTGCCGGTGCAGCACCAGCTCGCTCTCCAGCAGGAAGCGCTTGCCGCACTGGTCGCAGATCTGCATGCGGCTGTGTGTCACGTTCATGTGCTTCTCCAGGTACCAGCGGTTGTTGAAGACCCGGGGACACTTCTGGCACGGGTGGTGCTGCTTCTCCTCCAGCTTCACCTTGGCCCCGAGCCCTTCTGCGGCTGCCGGCGTGGGGGGCAGGGCGCTAGCCACCCCAGGGGGCTTAGGCCGCTTCCCACGCCGCCCAGCCTCGTCAGGCTCCGAGGCAGCCCGGAGCCGTGTGCTCTCCCGGGAGCGCGTGGCCATGCGACCTTGAGGACTTGTGTCCGCCTGGCCAGCCTGACAGCCCCCTGGCCCTGCTGGGCCCTGCCTGCTGGTGGGCTCCCCTTCCTCTTCCACCTCCTCCTCATCCTCCTCGTCCTCCTCCTCTTCCTCCGAGCTCTCAGGGTCCTGCTCGCTGTGCCCTTCCTCCTCCTCCTCCTCCTCTTCCTCCTCCTCTTCCTCCTCCTGCTCCTCACTCTGTCCCCCCTCCTCTGGCTCCTGCTCTTCCTCTCCCTGACTGCCGCCCCCCTCCTCCTCCCGCCCTCCACTGCCGCCCTCTTCTTCTCCTTCCTCCTCCTCTTCCGAGCGTCGCTGTAACCCATCCTCTCTGCCCAGCACCATGGTGGCTGCGCTGGCCCCCGCCCCCGGCTTGCCCTCCGGCCCTGTGGACACGTGCAGCGTTTGGTTGTTGAGGTTGACCTCCACGATGATCTGGGACTGCTCCTGGCGGCCGTAGGTGCCTGGGGCGCCCAGCGCGTCTTCCATCTCCTCGCCCCCCTCCAGCTTGCACACCCCACCAGCCTCCTCCACACCGGCCTCCTTCTCCTCCTTGAAGAAGGGCTGGGCAGGCCCCGCGGTGGCTGGCACCGTGTCCCCAGCAGTACCTGCGCCATCCTCCACTCGCACAGAGTAGGGGTCAGGGCCCTCGCGGGCATAGATCTTGGGCAGGCCAGGGGCGTCAGCCTCTTGCTTGATGTCACAGTAGTAGGGTGGTGTGGCCGGGGTGCAGCTGCTGGCTGGCGGGGCCAGCGCCACGGCCGTGCTGGGACCTGGTGGGCCCAGGGAGCGGGCGTCCAGAAGCTCCTGGCAGGACGCAGCAATGTCGGCCATCTGCAGCAGTGAGGCAGCGCTGAGCACCTCGTGCACGTTGGCAGCGTTGACCAGCAGCTTGGATGTGTAGATGAAGTTGAGAATCTGCTGTAGGCCACCAGGTGCCAGGGCCTCCAGGGACAGCTCGACGCGCTGTAGCTGCTTGTTCTGCGTGAAGAGCGAGTGGAAGAACTGGCTGTAGGCGGCCAGCACGCCCTTGTGGGCAGGGAAGACGCTGCGCTGTGGCACCAGCACCAGGTCCACGTCGCACAGGTCAGGCTGAAACAGGCGCTGCTCGTTGAGGCGGCCCATCAAGCAGGCAAAGTGCAGGGCCACGTCCTCCACCAACGAGAACTCGGCCGCCGGGGAGTCGGTCTTCTCAACCAGCAGCTGTTGGGGGCACAAGGGCTCAGAATCTTGGTGGTACCTGTGGACACCTCCGACCCCTCCCACACGGGTACCTTCTGCCAGTCCCTCCCCATAGGGGCAAGGAGGTTGCTGGGGTTCCAGCCCAGGACCCTGACCATTGGGAGCTGGTTAGTCCGCTTTCCTGAGCCTCAGCTTTCCCTCTGTGCATGGCAAGGTCACCCTCTAGGGGAAGTAGGCAGGAAGGCCGGGGAAGGACCAGGGCTGTGGCCACCCATGCAGGGAGTGCAGGGTGGTCCAGGAGAGTCGTGCTAGCATGCCTGTCCTTCTTCTCCCACCCTATTCCCCACAGGTCCTGGGCCCCGCAAATCCTCCCTATCCCCCCGCAAATCCTCCCTATCCGACACAAGTCTGGCTCCCTCATGTCGCTCCCCCACCTGCCAGGCAGCAGCAGCAAAGGGATTCCTCACCTCCAAGTAGCCAGAGTCACAGAAGAGGAGGCCTTAGTGAGGAGGCCAGGCCTAGGCCCAAGCTCCCCATGCTAGTCCTGAGGCCCATAGCCATTACCACTCAGCCAGAAACCACCTGTGGCTCCAGGCCTGGCCCCAGCAGATCTCTGTACACAGTGGCAGTTGAGTGGAAGGATACGCCACCTGTGTCACTTGCCTGTAGGCAGGAGCCCAGCCTGGACCCATCTTGAGGGCCTCCACCTGAGGAGCCCCAACTCTCAGCCCATGCAGATTTATAGCATGAGGGCAACAGGGAGCCATGGCTGCACACAGTGGGCTCCCGGGGTAGGCCGTGGACACATCCCACTCACGCATCCTCCTGACCCCTGGCCTGTACCATGGCCACAAGCCCAACCCAGCTCCACCCCTGAACTCGCCAGTCCTTCCTTGGGGTGGACAGCAGTGGGCAGTGAATTCAGAGCTTAAGGCCTAGGTCCGTGCATGAGAGCCCACTTCAGGGTAAGCCTCAGAGCGCCTCGAGCAGCCAGCTCTGCACAGCTGGCCGGAAGACACCCTCTCCTGTGTGCATGCGAAACTCCAGGATGGCTAGGCCCTGCTGCTGGCGTCCCCTTCCTGGGGGGATCCTCTACATCTCTCCCCCAAACCTGAAGCCACCATCTATGCCCGTCCCAAAGCTGTGGGCCACCCAGGCTGGGCCAAGCCCCTCCAATCCCTCTCTACCTCACTCTGCCTTATCCACTGGGCCCAACCCCCACAGCAAGACAGGGAACTCAAGGCTCAGAATGAGGGGTTCCACAGTCTAGTGTGTGGCCTCCCAGCTGCCAGTGCTGTCCCTTCCTGCTGGGCTGGACACAGCTCCATGCATGCAGCTGGATTTCAGAGCCTGCAGCTCCTGGGGCTCTCCTGGGGAGGGGCAGCAGGGGTGCCCTAGATCCCCATCACCCACAGGTCACTGAGGGGTCAGGATGCAACCTAGGTTCTCCTCATGGCCCCAGGAAGGTCTCTGCATGGACAGTGAGGTGGGGGAGGAGTGGCCTGGATAAGGGCTACTCTACCCGGCCAGCCATCAGGGTGAGATGCGTGGTCACACCGGCGCTGTGCTGGAACAGGGATGCTGCCCAGTCCCCAAATGGCAGCCCCTTTGCTGGTCACAGGGTCCCCCTTCACAGTCCTACCAGCTGTGCTGGCCACCCCAGCCAGATGTACCACTGCCTGAGGCTGGGGATGCTCCTCCCCATGTGACCATGCCAGCTGCAGCCACACACACATCCAGGCCCAGCCTCCAGCCTGGCTACCATGCAGCAGGAGCTGGGCCGGTGCTCCTGTCAAGCCCTCAGGCCATCCACTCTCTGGCCAAGTGTGTTGTGTGGGGTCACGTGTGCAGGCAGAAACACCCTATACCTGAAACACCTGCCTCGCCCAGGAGGCCCTGGGATGAACCCAGGCAACCACCCGTGCCCGCTCCTCCAGTGCTAGCCCCTGCCTGGATGCGCACTTGCACCCAAAGCCAGCTTTGGGCCAGATGAGCATCCAGCTGAGCACTAGCACCAGCTCCGGCTCTCGAGGCGCCTCGAGGCACCTCCTTTCTGGAGAAGGTCGGTGCCAGCTCCTGCCCCCATCCCTCCTCCCTTCTCGAGACAGACCAGAGAGGCCGGGGGCCGCCCAAGGTCACGCCGCAGCTCGTGCCTGGCCATCGGCTCCATCCCGGATCCAGGACCGGGCGTGTGGCGCCCACGTGGCTGAGGCCGGCGGGAACCTGACCCCTCCCTGCCACCCCGGTCCAAGGAGAGAGGACCGCGGCCTGGCGTCGGCGCCCCCACCCCAGGAATCTAACCCGCACGCCCGGGGCCGGGAAGCGATCCGGCTAGGGACCGGGTGTTGGGACGGGAAGGGGGGCGAGGTTACCCGGGGCCGTGCGCGCGCAGGCGGGGCCGCGGTGATCGGAGAGGCCGGGAAGGGGAGACGCGGGGCCCGCGTACCATGGTGCCGCGACGCGGGGGGGCTCACAGGGCCCCACAGGATCGCGCTGCGCCCGGCGGCCGGGCCGGGGCCGCTCCATGAAGCGTCGTGCCGGGGGCCCCCGCGCAGGGCCGCGCCGCCATGACCGGCGGGAGCGAGGCCCGCGATCCGGTGCAGCTGCGCCCAGCCTCGGGCGCGGCGGGCGGCGGCGGCGGGGGGCGCGGGGCGCCGATTGGAGCCCGCGCGTCAGCTGGGGCCGCCGTCTGGACGCTTAAAGGGCCAGGCCGCCCGGTGCCATGGGGGCGCGGACGCGCGTGGCGCTCTGCCGGGTGCCCCCGCCCGCCGGGCCCTGCCGACGCCCGGGCGCACGCGCCGCCCGAGGCCGATCCCGGCTGCGGGAAGTTCACCGGGTCTAACCCTGGCGCCCGCAGCTGCATCCGGAGGGAGGCGGGGCAGAGGCCGCCAGGCCCTACTAATGGCATAGCCGCCCTCTACCTGCTCCCCGAGCACCCGCACCCTGGTGGCGCGTGCACCCTACCCAGGGGCTCAGATGGGCCCTACTTGGAGTAAACCTGGAGTCCTCGTGGACTCTGGCATCTTGCTTGCACTCCGTCCTACCTAGTGGCTTCAGCTGCAGCCCTGGTCTCAGGAGATCCAAACCCACGGCCCCAAGGCTCAAGTCCTTGAGAAGGGGCACAGGGGAATGCTCCGGGCCCAGGCCCCCGCTGCTGTTGTGGCCTCCACGCCAAGCCTCTGCAGGAGAGGCCAGCCAGGCTTTCGGAATACTGCTCTGGCAGGGACAGACGCCCATGGGGGTAAGGGGTTGGCCATGCTGGCAGGAGGCTGCAGAAGACCGGTGCCAGGCCCAACAAGCAAGCAGGCAGTAAGTTGGAAATAGTGGGGTGAGGACCTGCGGACCCACTGCTGGGCAGTTCCTGGAGAATCATATCGCACAGACTGTCCTGCGAACCCCATTAACTGCAGTGCGTCTGTCATTGACCCCCCCCCACACACACCTCTCCTTACACTCACCTGAGCCACCTGCAGGAGCCCAGCAGGCACCTTAGCCTGGGCGGCAGGGCATGTGTTGAGCTGTAGGGTGAGGGGGGCGCTGGATAGGCCTTGGAACAGTCCCATGGTCTCCTGTGACACACCGGCCATCCTAGATAGGGACTAGGCAGGGGCAGCAATGTGCACAGGACAGACGCTCTGGGAAGACGGTGGGGGGCACCATGTCTCCTGCGCACTCCCCGCTCTTCCTCCTGACACTTCACTTGACTCAAGGTGGATCCCGACAGCTGGGAGACGGTGAGGACTGTGACTCCACTGGCCAGACAGAGGCAAGGCCCAGGGTGATGCCCGAGTCAGGAGCCCAGGAACGGGGGCAGGAGCCCTGAGGCAGGCCTGTGACCTCTGCAGACCCATCCAGCTGAAGCTTGGTCATGTGTGGCCAGCGTGACCAGGGATGGCCTTGGCTACCCCTCTGGCTGGAGGAGGGGTTAAGTGAAGCGGGGAAGGAATGGGGGCCCCGTGTCCCTAAAGGCCCCAGCCTTGGCTCTGTTTCCTGGCCTGCATCAGATGGGCTGGGCAGCCCAGGCAGAGCCTGCACTCTGGAAGCCTGTTCGTGCCTAGCGGCCCCAGCTAATCCCCCGAAAGGGGCTCACACATGCCAGAGGGGCACCCCTTGAGGCAGCATGGACTGGAGTTCCTGTATTTCAGTGCCCAGGGGAGGGACAGCTGGGGCCTGGCCTCCTGGAGGGGCATGTGGAGGTGCTGCCAAGGCCTCAGGGCAGGGATCCTTCGTACATTTGAGGCTGGCAGATCTTAGCGTCCCTAAGCAGCTCAAATTCCTCTCTGATTTTGCTGGGGAGTGGGGAAGAGTGGAAAGCAGGCTAACAATGCCTGCACCCATGCAGTCTCAAGCTGCACAGCTGGTGGGTGGCAGCAGACCTGGGGAGCTGTCCTGGCTCTGCAGCCTGGCACTCAGGCCACCAAAGCAGGGTGGGGCCGAATGTAACATGCAGAGTGCAGTTCATCTGCAGCCCAGTATCAAGGCACCCCTGGCAGCTCCCAGGATACCCTCCTGCCCTGCAGCCCCTAGGGATGCCATCCTTCCTACAGGCAAGGCAGGGCCTTCTTGGTTCGGAGTTTTATCCATCCTTCGAGAAGGATGAGCCCCTTGTATCCCATACTGTTCCAGACAGCGCCTGAGCTCGAGCTCCCTGGAGGGAGAGATGGCCGAGGTCTGTAGGCAGGGGCTAGCCACGGAGCACTGCTCACTGAAGTCTTCGAAATTCTCCTGAACAGAAGTCACAGGTCAGCAGCCAGTCACTGTGGGTCCTTCCAGGCCTCTGTGAAGATGTGGTGGCAGATTGTTTTTGAGGCATAGGTGGCCAGGGGCCTGGCCACTGCAGGGTAGAATCCTTTCTAGGCTGGGCTGGGCAGAGCTCTTGGGTCTGCCACACCCCTTACCACCAGGGATAAGCAGGGCAGGCAGGGCTCCACATGCAGCATGGGGTCTTCCTGTGGGCTGCGGAACTGGTGTGCCACGGCTGTATTTGGGGGCTGGGGGTCTCCAAGAGGCAGAAGTGTTTGTCCCTGGCTCCAAACTTAGAACGGAAGCAGCAAGTGGGCCCAGCTGCAACCTTCATGCCAAACCCCTGGGAACGAACAGGCTCCCACAGCCCCTCCCCATGTGGCTGCAGCAATTAACCTAGCCTTGCACCCAGCAGGCAGTGACCAGGCTGAGAACAAGTGTCTTACAGGACACCCAACTTTTCCTCTACAATTATAAACCAAAACTTGCAGTGAATTTATAAATGACCCAATTTAAAGCCCACTGCTAATTTAGAAAATTCGCTGTCTGAAATGGACTGCATTTACCAAGAAAGCACATGCTGTGGGGAGACAAAAGTTCAAAGTGCTGGCACACGCACATGCATGTGTGTGTGTGAAAATATCACTGTGTACCCATCTCTGTAAATGACATGTCAGTCAGTATGGCAAGCTGCTGCTGAGAAGTGGAAGCTATGGGGACATCTGCTGTCCCCAGGTGAGGGGACACAGCCCTCCCTCCATGTGCAGGTGACAGCCTGGAGGGATCAGTGTGTCCAGAACCACTTGGGCCCATGCAGTGCAGCTAGAGAAGGGGAGCAGGAGGGAAGGCCTCACCCTGGCCAGGTCAGAAGGAAACTCAGTGCTACACTGCTGCTCACTCACACCAGCTGAGGCCAAGGTTATCGCAAACGGGAGAGACATGCAGACCCGCGCAGACCCAGACCAATGGCCCATTTTAATTCCTACAAGGCCCCTCACGTTCAGGGAAACCCAGTCAAAGGTACACAAATTAGACACTGGTAATGTGTACAAAAGTATTTTTGCTTTTTGGACAATTTCAGCTATTTTATTTGCAGTAAACAATGTTACAAAAAGTTTAATAATGCATTTTCTATTAAGCACATTACATGACATGATTCAGTATCATTAAAAAATAACCTCAAAATACAGACCAATCTGCTGTAGGAAGAAAAACTATTTCTGTAGTTCACTTAGTAAACACACAAGTCCAACACTGCAGCAGTAACACCCTTTTCTGTGGAAAAGAGAGGTTTCCAGGGCCTCCCCTCTGGGGTAAAACTCTCCCACCCACAGCTTTGATGGGCAGAGGCGCTGCCCGAGGTAGGCACGACTCCGAAGAGCCCTTCCCGCAGTCCCAGAACCTGTGATGAGACTCATGCACAACCGGCCTGAAGATGGGTCTTTCTGTGGCCTGATGCAATCACATGGATCCTCAAGATAGGGGACAGAGAGGTGAAGCATCCGAGCAATGGACTCCAGGGGCCACTGATGGCTTGGAGATGAGGGGACCACTCTGACGGGGTAGGGTGCTAAAAGGAGCCTCGAGAGGCCCTCGGCTGGCAAGCAGCAAGGTGCCAACCCTGCCCATGACCCATGAGCCTACAAGCTAGGCCTTCCAAGCCTTCTATAAGGATGATGCCACCAAGCCCCTGTCCTCAGCCTTGGAGTCAATGATGGGTGCTCATGAAGGAGGCTCGTCGGTCACACATGGCCACAAAGAGCTAATAAAGTGGCACAAGTCACTTTTCTTCACCTAAGTAGATCTGGCAGTTTCTGTGTAGGTTCTGAGTGCCTTTTTCCTCAACAAGTGCTATATTAAAACCTTCTCCTTGGCAGACAACTGAAAACCCTTCATGTGACCCACACACTGCTTTACATTCGTTTTTTATTTTGTTCTGTTCTGCTCTCTAATGTGCCACAGTCTACTGTTCTGGCAGCCAACTGCCCGCCAACCCTGTTCACAAGGGTCCCTCCTGTGGGTGATGGCTGTGCTATCTTGTTTTTGGTGACGGGACTGAACCCAGAGAGCTCTTCTAGCACAGAGCTCTCCTCTAGCCCCTGGACAACAGCTGCAATGCATCCTCTGGGTGTCAGACCCCCTAACAGGTCTCCGCTACTTCCCAAAGGCCTAGGGCAGCAGGGCATAGACTTCAATAACAGACTTCCGACAGGAATTTGTCCTGCATAACTGGATTAAACTGGCACTAAGGTGATTAAGTACACTTGGGGAAAAACCTCAAACTGAAGATTAAAAAGAAAAAATTACCCTAGTTTTTACAGGTCAACTCATTTTTAGAAGAACCATCCAAAGCCACGAACCAGGATCTCTGTAGCACCTGGGTACTGTCCTAGGTTTCCTGGGTCCCACACGGCTTCACTCCGCCAGCCTGAAACCCAGCAGAAAAGGGCCAACAAGCTAGTCAGAACAGCCTGCCTCTGCTGTAGGATGTCTCTTCCCTGGAGGATTTAAACACAGAGCCCTGCAAAACGTCTCTGGGCTGACGGCACTCACAGTTCTGGCGTGGCTTTTTAGACATTCTTCATTCCACTCCTCCAAAAGTGCACATGGAGCAGACCAGCGTACGGAGGTCACAAAGCCGCTAGTGTCAATCTTACCTGTTCCAGGGGACCACAACCCATGTATATGCTTGAGAGAAGCCCCTTCCATATTCAAAGTGAAGAGAGCACAGAAGAAACCATTTTCGGTGACAATGAATTAAAAAACAACCCCCCCCCCCACATCATTCTCTTCTGTATAGCAGAGAATAATGCCTGAAGAGGCACCGGAAGGCACCAAGGAAGCACCAAGGTATGAGCTGCAGTGGAATGCTCTCTACCATCTAGACTTCTGTAAAAGCACATACAACAGGCACTCCTTAGGGGCAGTGGAAGAAGTTACAGTTGGGATGACCACCAGCCGGCAGCAGCGTGGTCACAGGCTGCACGCTGACCACCTTCTCAAGCCCTGCCTTGCCCTCCCATGCCCACCAGTGGAGAGCCTAGCCTGGGTGGTCTGCTTCAAGAAGGCCACAGGACTGGGGCAAACACTTCCGTCCTGGGCGGTTCTCCACATAGCTCTCTGGCTACAAGTATGCTAAAACCTGAAAGAGGGGTAAAAGGAATCTGTATTCTAAGGAAACTGTAAGATGGAAATAGTCTACCCAAAATAATATTGAAAATTATATAAATCTCACAATTTCTTGATTCAAGAAAATGGAAATTCCATAGTTGGCTACTGTAAAATGTGGCATAAAAATATTTCTAAGAGACACATCTGTACTTAAATTCTGATACACACTTACACAAAGGAGTAATAAGGAGAAGCATCTTTCTCTGAAAGTCATCTCTGATAGTGAAGTAGTACCACAGACTGTAATTCAGTTTCTGAAACTTTTAAGTTACCAGATATTTACAAACAAAATATAATTTATATCAAAAAGGTTGTTTTCAACTGTATCTGCTGCTCTCACTGGGGCTCCGGTGATGAGAGTAACTTCGGTCACTTTCACTGTTAGAGCCGTAAGATCTACAACTCCTGTGTAACAAAACAAAATGAACAATACATAGGAATTCTAACTCTTCACCCTTGGAACCCCTCCCACGGCTTCCTTTCTGAGGGGAGTGGCTTCCAAATACTACTGACCACCCAGCATAGGGGTGGCCACTGGGTTCCAACTGTGGCGAGGCCACTCACTCCTTTCTTGTTTGTGAGACAAGATCTCACTATGTAGCCAGGCTTGCCCTCGATCTCTTGGCAGTCCTCCTGCCTCAGGTTCTCGAGGGCTGGAGTTACAAGCATGCACCACCATGACTAGTGATAACCACTCACTTCTCAAGGGTGCTAAAGTGACAGCTAGTGACAACATCTCAAGGGTAAAATAAAGAAACATCACAGCATGGGAAATTTTACTTGAAATACATCCATGTATGTGAGCAGAATAATTTTCTGTGGCACCCAAGATGAGACCCAATATCTGATTAGACTGTCTGAGAAGAGGGAGATGCACATGTAGTTTTTTGTTGTTGTTGTTTTAGGGTTTTTGGAGACAGGGTCTCACTATGAAGTTCAGATTGGCCTTGAGCTCACTTTTGTAGCCCAGACTGGTCTCGTACTCACATTGATCCTGTCTCCGCCTCCCGAGTGCTGGGATTATAGGCGTGCGCCACCACGCCCAGCCTGCACATGTAGTTTTTATGAATTTATTGTTCTTTTCTTTTCCTTTTTTTTTTTTTTTTTGCAGGACTGGGGTTTGAACTCATGACCTTGCACTTGCCAGGCAGGCATTTGGGCCATGGAGCTATCTCCCCAGCCCCTACACAGTTTTTATTAAAAAAAATAATAATAAAAAAATAAAAAACAATTTTTTTTTCATTTATGTATGTGCCTGGCAAGTGTAAGGACCTCAGTTCAATCCCCAGTCCTGGGGGGGGGGGGGGATCATTTATGTATGTGGTCAGGTTCTCATTACTCAGCTCAGACTTGTAACGATCCTCCTGTTTTCAGGATCACAGGCACGCGCCACCATGCCCAGACTCATTCACTGGCTCACTGTGGCCCAGTGGTACGGCTGGCATATGGGACCAAGGATGCAGACATAGTTCTGTTGAAGGAAGGCCCAGACCCCAAATGAACCTAGCAGAGGTGGGGGTATGTCTGCATGGGACAAGAGGTCTTGCCTATGATCACTGCTGCGCAGTTAGCTTAGAAAAAACTGAAGAGCCAGCTGCAGACCGGGCATGGTGGTGCACACGTGTAATCCCAGCACTCAGGAGGTAGAGGCAGAAGGACAGTTTGGGGCCAGCTTGAGCTACACAGTAAGTTTAAAGCCAGTCCAAACTGCAAGAGACCCTGTTTCAGCCATGGTAGCAACCTAACACATAGACCAAGCATGGCCAACATGGGTCACAGATAATACAGAACAGCTGGCAAGGAAGGGAGCCAGGGCCATGGGGACTCCCATGAGCACACGGCAGCTGCAGCAGAAGCCTCAAGGCAAGTGAGAACTGGTCATTTCAGAGTTCAGAGACATGGAAAGGGCACCTATCTCTAGGTAGAAGGGTCAAGAATCGAAGCTAGGGGACTCAAGGGAAGGGCCCTGCAGGCCTGCCATATGCCCCGACCAGGAAGCCCAAGCACACCACCACTGTAGAGAAGCCCTGCAGGCACAGGGGTTGGGTGGCAGGGCCAGAGGCCACCAGAAAAGGATAATTCAAAAGTTACCAGAGGGACTTGCACTAATCAAAATATCACATAAAACACAATATACAAAACACTTAAAAATTATTTTATTAAACTGAGGCCTGGAAGGATGGCTCAGTGGTCTAAAGCGCCTGCTTAGGAAAGCTTAGGCGGCTGCAGGGACCGCGGTTCGATCCCCGGCACCACATGCTACACCAGCCCTGCCCTGAGGGCAGGCTGAGCCGGCCATAAAAACAAACAAACAAACAAACAAACAAACAAAAGTTCTGAAACAAGATAAATAAATAAATAAATAAATAAATAAATAAATAAAATGAATTCTTTAAAAAAAAAAAAGAAATCTCAACCTTGCCATGGAACCAATGGCTATGGCATGTCCTATATTACTTTTTGTCTTATTTAAAAACTGGCAACTTGGCTACTGAATCGAGTAGCCTGACTTTAGGAAGTGGCTGGAATATAGTGGCCTTTTCTCTTTCACCTTTCCTAAAGAAGAGCATGTTCAATGATCCATGAGTGTCTCAAACTCACCTGAGATCAACTGCAAAGAAAATGCAGCAGATATTACTCGGCAACTCTTACCGCCGAGGTCCCTCTCAGCAGCTGCCTACGTTACTAACATGCAGAAAGAGAGGATGTCTGGCCTTGGAAGCTATTTTTTCTCCCTGCTGGCAGTCAGCGCTTGCTGTACCGAGAGCCCACAGTAGCTCCAGCGACCCAAAGGAGGGGTCCCTAGCCAGGCATGATGGCGCAAACCTGTAAACTCAGCACACAGGAGGATGGTCATGAGTCTGAGGCCACCTGAGCTACCCAGCAAGACCCCATCACAAAAACCCAGGCCCCCGTACCCACAAATAGAGACAACAGAAGGACCTACCTGGACCACCTGTTGTAACTTCTGCCTCGGCGGTAACTGTCACTTCTCTGGCTTCGACTGCGGCTCCGACTCCTGCTGTAGGAGCTGTCATAGGTGTAAGACCTGCTTCAACAGCAACAGCACACCTTCAGTTTTCCCATTCAACAACTGTATTCCCACTACCTCTTAGCCTAAACATGAACACACAGGGACAGCACAAGGACACAGGGCAGCAGCTGCCCCTGTCTGACCTATCACACTAAGGAGAAAAGCATTCATTTTTTTCTGCACTGAGGACACTTTTTCTAAAATGTATCTGGTACACTGTCTCACTACACAGCTCGGACTCATAGTGATCCTGTTTTCAGCCTCCCCAGCACTGGCAACACAGGCGTGTGCCACCACACCCAGTCTCAGTGGCCTGCTGGGCACACCCAGGGGCAGGGCTGGCATAGCATATGGTCTGCTGAGCTATCTCACCAGACCTTCTGCACTGAAAAATAACACAAAACTAATACTGAGTCTGAGGGACTGAGATGGACCTTCCTAGGCAATTACATCTAACAAACACCTCCTGGCACAATCTGTCATTGTCACTTTCTCTTCAGAATGAAATGGGCCAAAAGATGAAAAACTCGAAAAGTCCTCATTTACAAAGATTATGATTTGAGGAGACAAACACGCATGAAGTTATTGACTAAGAAATGCCACGTCAGGACCAGTGGTAGAAGGCAGGAGCTGGGCTCCAGGCCCAGTACTGACAATGTGATGCCACTCCCACCCGCCCCTAGAAGGGTCTCTGCACTCTCTCTTGGTGGGACACACATCCTGTCCTACCTGGACCTGCTGCGGGCGTCGTAAGAACTGCTCCTCGATCTGCTCCTGCTGGACGTCCTGTGGGACCATAGGAAAAAATCATCCTGGGGACAGCGACCAGGTTCATCAGAGTCTTAGACTAGTTCTCAGCCATCCGGGGGCACCCTGGAACTCTACCTTCCTGTCCAAAGTCCTCTTGATGCCCTAAAACCCACTGGATTTCATGAGAAAGATGAAACTTTGTGCCATCCCCACACATCATGCATAAGAAAGTCACTGGGAAGGCTCTGACCCAGGCAGGCAGGCCAAAGTTCCACACACGGGACAGCAATGAGTACAGTGAAGCCACAGTCTCACACACATTCAGAGTCCCAGGCAGAGAAGCAGGGAGCAGAGCATAGACACCCCTCCTCAGGGTCCCTCATTGTCCTTCCTGTGGCTGCTCCTTAACCTGGGCACTACTGTGCCCTGGGTAAATGTACTGGGGTGAAGAGGGAGTGTAGCCTCTGCCCACTCTGCAAAGATCCCACAGAGGCGTGCCCAGGACTGGCTGGACCCTACAAGCCCACCTGTGGCTGTCATAGCTTCGGTAGGATCGGCTGCGGCTGCGGCCTCGGCTCTGCCATCCTCGGCTCCGGCTTCTGGAGTAGCTTCTTGATCTGCGAAGAATGTGTGTGAAAACATCAGTGCGTCAATCACTCCGTCGCACTGGTACTATGGACACCGTCCAGGGAAGGACACTGCCAAGTGAAGACCTCTAGCCGTTGGGCAGTGGCTGTGGTGCTGGCACGGCTAATGTGGTAACTGAGAAATGAGTGCAGCTCCAAGTCAGTAGGAGAGAGGAAGGAAAAGCCACCACTGATCACAGCATAGCAATGGCCACCTAGCCCCGGCTCCAGACACAGTGCTGAGAAAGGCCACAGACCACATCTTCATGTGTGAAAGCTTCCATTTGTAAAAGATCCCAGAAACGCAAAAGTAAGACCATCTATAGGGAGAAAGGTTTCCAGATGGAAAAACAGAAAAACTCTAACACCAATTTCCGATAATGGTTTTCCAGGAGGACAGAGAGAAAGTGGGGTGGCACAGGTTATGCCACAGCTCTATTTTTACCCTAGATGACACGTACAAAAAGATCCATTATACTATTTTCTGTGTGCTTTACCTATAATCAGGCCACTGACTTCTCTCTAATAGCAGTAGTTTCTTAAAGCAAGCCCCATTCTCTTCTCCTGAAATCCCCACTGCCTATGCCCTCTTGTCCCTTACTGTGACACATTCTCCAGCTGAAGAGGAACAGATGCCCCTTTGCAAAACAAAAGGAAAATGAACACTGCTTACCTATACGATGATGTCGACGTTCTCGAGTGGCTTCTGGAGCGACTGTAGGAGGCGGACCTGGTTCTGTGTCGCGATTTGGTTTCAGATTTGCTGCGAGATCTACTTCGACTCCTGGACTGGCTGTCCCCATCCCGGCTAGGTGTCTGCTCGTCACTTGAGCTTTCCTGGTTTCTTGGTCTCCGGTTGAGGCGTGCTGTCTTCCTCACTTCATCGAAGAGCGACCCAGGGCGAACTTTGTTTTTGCTTTTGATTTCTATCCTCAAGCCTTGGGGTTTCACCTCAAGTCCCATGGTCAGGGCCTTTGCATCTACGGCACCGGCTGTGGAAGCAGGTGGGGCCCATAGGTTCCCCGCACCCTGCAGGGGCTTCCACTTGTTATCCGAGAGGCTGCCCTGGCTCCTCCCTGCTGCCTCCTTCTTCCCGGCACCTTCGCTGCCACAGGCTGCACTGCTGTCTGGCTTCCCCCTTTCTCCCACCATCTTGTTTTCAGTCGTACTGCTTTCCTGTCTCACGTTGTCTACTTCAGGAGCTTCTGTGTGCAGGTCTGGTCCCACAACGTTTATTTGTGGGGTGCTTAGCCTTGAACTGGCCAGAGGGGACATCACCTCTCCCTTGGCTGGGGAGCTCCTCTCGGGTGTGCAGATCTCCATGTTATCATCTGTCTGAAGCACACCCTCTGCTACATTTGGGGCACCTTCTTCATGCTGGGTATTTCGGGGCACACCAGCCCCCTCATTCTCAGGATCGAAAGCCATGGGACAAGTGTCAGGCTTACTGTCACCTTCGGGAAGCTGGCTGAGGGCTGGGGAAATGCTCACTGTGGTGTGTTGACCTGAGAGCCTGCCTTCATCACAGGCTTTCTCAGTGTGGGGAGTATTGGTTCTGCTCTCAGAAAGCTCTTTTTCTTCCTTTGACTCCTGAGTGACTTGCTTTTTGTGAGTCTCCTCCTCTTCCTCCTCTTCCTCCCCAAACTCCAGTGGAGGCTGCCAGTGAAATGCTTGCTTTCGTTTTGGAGGCTTGTGCTTCTTCTTGTCTTTTTTCCCTTTTCCTTTCTCCTTCACTTTCTTGGGATGGGCCCTTTTAAGAGTTTCCTTTGACAAATGTTTGTGCTTCTGTGGCTTTCCTCTGTTGATTTCAGAGTTAGAATCCGACCCCTCAGAGGCAGAGGTCAAGAGCTGCTGTTTGCTCGGCTTCCAGGCACCGTCATCGGACAGTGACGCATTTGCTGGAGATTTTGTCTTAGGTTTGGGTTTGACGTGAACTGCACTAATCTCTGATTCAGAATCTGACGTGGCCTCCCCTTCCTCCTTATCAGAAGATCTCCGGGAACCCTTCCTACTGTTTTTAGTTATATCTCGTTCTGAATTTGACTCAGAGTCCCATTTGCTACCAGCATAATTCTTCCTTTTGGGCTTATTGCCATTTCCAAAGTGATCAGAAAGATTCTCTTTGGAATTTCTTTTCTTTGAATGTGAGCGTTCTGGTTCAGCTTTGGTTTTCTCTGCATCTCTGCCTTTCGTCTCTTTATTGCTTGTTATCTCTATTCTGCTCTGCTTCCCTTTTTCCTGGGCTGAACGTGTGACCTCAAGGCCTGCCTGCTCACTGTCTGAGGAGGACTCTGTGGATGATCTGTTCTCACTATGCCTTTTTCTCTGGCGTGAAGACCAGTCTTTACCTTTGGCATGTTTACTGCGCGGTGTCTTTTCAGAGCTTCTGCTATGTCGTTTATGGGAAATGTTACTTTTTCTCGCACTAGATCTCCGCGCCCTCCTGGTCCGTCTCTCCTCAGCACTGCTAACAGAAGTGTACGAAGATGACCTACTGCACTGGGAACGATCGCTATACTTACCTCGTGAACGAGACCTGGAGGATGGAGATCTAGACCTGGAACGTGAACTAGCTCGACTACGTGACCTTGTGTAGGATCGAGAGTAAGATCGGCTCCTGGAGGACCTGCTCCGTGACCTTGGGGAGCTTTCGGAACTTCTACCACTGTATTTTGAGTAAGCACTCCGATCACTTCCTGAGTTTTTTCCTCTTTTATGGTAGGATGATGAACTGCCAGTCTCTTTGATATGTATTAAACTGTAAGTACTCTGGATGGGCAGCAAATGAGTTGTTTTAGCTTTCATTTCCTGAATTCGCTCATAGGAGGGTTTCCAGGGCTTCTGTCCAGGCTTCCACCTTGAAGGGGGAGGACTGTCACTCAATGGTATTACTGGAATATTTTCTGTTACTACTGGTTGTACTACAACATTTTCATTTTGTGGCACTGATGTTCTTAAAGATTCTGTTTTGACTGGTTTGTTTTCACTTAACTGAGCAGCTGTTCCTCTTGGTGATTTTGAGGCTGTCCTTTGGTGCCCTGACTTAGAACTAGATCTGGACTTGGATCTACTCTGAGAATGGGATGAAGATTTTGATGCAGTCCTTGATCTGGAGCTCCCTCTAGAAGAGGACCGAGAGGGAGACTTTGATCTGTAGGAGTCCCTGCTCGAATGCGTGGAAGAGCTCTGCTCGTCTTTGTCAGATTTAGACCACGCCCTCTTCGATGAGTGACGGGATGAGGAGGAGGAAGAGCAGGACCTTCTTTCTCTGTCACAGGAGGATTTCATCTGCCGAGTGGAAGATTTTGAAGATTCTATGTCAGACAGGACAATTCTTTTCTTCTTCGGCTGCTTGTGTCTTCTATAGTGTTTCTGCTTTTTGGCTTTCTTTTTATGCTTAACTCTTTTTTCCTTTCTGTGTTTTTTACGGTGACCATCAGAGTGTCTCGCTGTACTAAGGTCTGAGTAATATCCACTATAGGACCAAGACCTGGATCTCTGTGACAGGCTTCTCTCATCCCATCGACTTGAGGAGGGGTCACTTAACCTACAGACCAGGAAGGACATGATATGAAGTTACTGGGAAGCATACTTTCAGTGCCTTGAAATAGCTCCTGTTGAAAATAAAATCAACAATTGAAACATGCCTAAGAAGCATGAATTAAAACATTCACAGGCCTGGTCTTAATCTTATACTTCCCAAGATGAATAACAACAACTCATGGCAGATTCACTTACAGACGCTTTGTACTTTCCAAGCTAGGGAAGGAATTTCCAATCTGCAGGGAAATGGGAAAACCAAGTCAACCCTAAGAGCACCACTGCCAAGCTGAGCGCCTGACTAGGACCTGCTTGCAGCCTCTTTTTTCTACGAGTAGTTTTTGAGGGAGAGTCAAAGTAAGTTTCCCAACAATTTTGTTGTATCTTTTATGGTGCTAGAGATCAATCACAGGTTCTCACAAGTGCCACGCAAATATTTTAAATGTTTTATCTGAGACATACATTCAGCCCTTCCCCGAACTGTTACAACTAGCTTCTAGTTCTGGACAAGCTATCATGGTTTTCCATCCTCCTCACAGAGGCTATCCAGACTTGCTTCTAACTACTTAAAATAGAAACTGAGGAGACAATGACACGAAACTCATGGAGGCAACACTAGGGCTCAAACTGAGAGTCCTCAGCACCACTGTGCATCAAGCAGATATAGAGCTTTCTATCCCAAGCCAGAGCCAAACACACTGTGAAACACCCACACTGGGGACAAGCCCATGTTTGCAGCGCCCACTGTGGGGGATCTTGGAGGTAAGAGACGGGCCCTTCTGAAAAAGCAAGTCTGTGGGCACATAGGGACAGGTTTTTCTATCTTCCCATTAACTTGTCAGTGATAACCCCCGATTAGGCAAGAATCTGCCACAGTATGTGACTTTAGTCTTGATTACGTCTAAACCTGAGTTCTTCATAGAGGCAAAAACCATTTTGAAAGCCATTCATCTTCTCCCCAAGCCATTTATGTTATCTAGTTAAGAGGACCACTTTCCCCAAGTATCCCCAAATGTGTTCCCTTTGGGCACAACTTCATTCCACTGTAAACCTTGAGTGGAAAGCATGAGATCAGGCTACAGTCCTGTCACACCCGGGCCATCACAGGCACTGCTCGGGGCCTCCCGCCCGGCTCTCACTTGTCGCCTTTGCTCCACTTCTCTCCACTCGGTGGTCGGTATGCTCTCAGCCTCTGCATCTCCTCCTTCCAGTGAGGAGGCGTTTCACTGCTGTCATCATTCTCAGACTCTGAGCAGGATCTTGACCGCGGAGGCGTGTGATAGCGCTGTATACAAAAGGAAACACCTACTTTTACATCACCTCTCAATTACAGGCAGCTATAAACAAAGTCAGTCAAAAAACCCAAGTTCCTTTACTTTCAGAGGCAATGATTTAAGTGCCAAAAGGATGGAACAAGGTTCTTTTTTTAAAATTTGGTCTTTTTTTTAGAAACAGGGTCTCGCTATGTAGTTTAGCCAGTCTTCAACTTACTATGCAGCCCCGGCTGACCTCAAACTCACAGCAATCCTCTTGCCTCAGCCTTCCAGGTGTTGGGATTACACGCATGTGCCACCACACCCAGCTAGAAGCAAAGTTATTCCAAATATAAGGCATTCAAAGAGGCTGAGTGGTTGCTACCGGGAAAAGCTGCTGCTCCCCTCTAATCCCTTATAAAATTTTGTCTTCAAAATCTTGATAGCTACATTCACTATATTCATTCAGCATACTGTAATTTTTCAACATCCTTATTTTATAGTACATTCATTTCATAATGAAACTGATCCAAATATAACCGTAAGCTGACACACAGTATTACCTTCCCACAACTATGAAATGTACAAGTTATTTCTCACAAAGATTTTCTATTTCACCTGAAACCAAATGTAGAATTTTACTAATAAGTTAAAAATAAAAGTCACTGTGAAGTAGTTTGCAAAAGGGAAAGTCCTAACACACATACAATGGTGCCCCTTCCTTTAATCTTCCGCCCGGACTTTGACACAGATGGCTTCTGATCACTTACAGCAGGTGCAACATCTGGAATCTTCCTGGAAAAAAAATTGGGATGAAAATTAAAACTTAGCAAATATCTGGTAGTTTTTCCAATATTTAAATGCAAAATTTAAGTTCCTACTAGGAAAAGCCAGCTTCAAAATACGCTGTGGCATGAAGACTACTTGAAATTCAAGTACCAACTTCTACAATCCAAGTCTAGTAGACAGTCACCTCTACCTGCTCACACACGTCCTGGACTGTCTGCCTGTGGTGACCCCTGCTTCACCCTGCTTGGGGCACTAGAAACCACACAGACAGCAGTCACAACTGGCCAGCAGTCCAGCTCTGCTCACAGCAGTCATAGCACAGCACTCAACCTTCAGACACGATGATATCTGTGAAAGCACACTGCAGGGCAACACCCCCAGATGAACAGTAACAACGTGTTTCATGAGAACACAAGCACTGAACACCTAAGCAAAGTTAAAGGAATTCCACTCTGATTAGCAGACCTATAGTAAATGGATGTTACTCAGCTTTTATTATACTTTGCATCTTGTTGACAAAACATTTGTGGAGAGCTAAAGGTATAATTCAATTCGAGCCCAGCTTATAGACAATTTAGTAAAAAAAAAAAAATAGACAATTTAGTGAGGTCCTGCTTTAAAAAACTTTTAAGGGCTGGGGAGATGGCTCAGTGGCTTAAGTGAATGCCCAGAAAGTGCAAGGTCCTGAGTTCAATCCCTGGTACTGCAATAAAGGAAAGAGAAAAAGAAAGGGGGAAGGAGGATTGAGGTGGGCTACAGCTCACTCAGTACAAAAGCCCAAGGTTCAAACTCCATTACCCCACCACCACCCAATTTTCCTGAGACAAGATCTTGCTAAGTCGTTGCCCAGGTTTGGTAATGATATTAGGATCCTCCTGCTTCAGCTTCTCAAGATAGTTGGATCACACTATAACCAGTTAGACCAAATCTAAAGCTGCACACTAGCTTTTACAAAGCAGAGAAGTTTCACTGAGCAAGTTAACACTAGTAACATTCACAATACTAAATATCTAATTAACATGCAATTAATTTTGTCCTAGCAAAACTGGAACATCCGTTTCATCCTTTGAATGAATTGCAAAAGTTCAAGTAGTCCTCTATCTAACAACCAAACACTTGGGGCTTTAACGAAAGGCCCATTTGAGAGGTCAGTAAGGGAGGAAATCCCCCAGAACTCCAGCAAGAAGCTCTCACCTGACCCATTGGCCTAGCCACCTTTTCCACATTCTAAAAAGCAAGCTACTTGCTAGCCACTGATCTGGTGTCTCCTATAGAACCTTTCAGAGTGCTCTGAACCTGGGTCCTGTTCAAGGAATGAAAAATGAAACTGCAATGAACTGATGAGTTTCTAAAAGCGTAGCAATTCATCACCCTACTTACGGCTCGGGCTCCACTGGGACAACAGGCACATCTCTTCTCAGTAAAAACCGGTTCTCAGGCACTGGAGGAATCTCTTCTGGGCGGACAACTGGCTTTTCCCTTTTAGCATTTGAATCCACGGCTCTTTTTTCATTGGTGTCACTCCTCTCAGAGTGGCTTTGAAAGAACCAACCAAGGCAGCAATTAAGATGTGTACTGCTGTTGCATTTCATAATAATAAAAGCATATGAACTGGACAATAAAATAACAGCAAAAAAAATAAAATAATAAAATAAAATAAAGAGACCTTTTTTTTTACCCCGCTAGAACCAGGGATCAAACTCAGGCAGGTACTTGTGCCCCTGAGCTATCTCCCTAGCCCTGAAATAAAAAAATAAAATAACAGCAAAACTATTGACAACTTACAAGTCTCACTAAAAAGAATTTCTAATTTTTTTTTTTTTTTTTTTTTTTTTTGCTTTTTGAGACATGGTCTCACTATGCAGTTCAGGCTGGCCTTAAGCTCACTTTTGTAGCCCAGGCTGGTCTCGAACTCACATCGATCCTCCTGCCTCAGCCTCCCGAGTGCTGGGATTACAGGCGTGCGCCACCACGCCCGGCTAGAATTTCTAATTTTTTCACAGAGAACACAAAAATCTGCCCAGAGCACTACAACGCTATAAAAATTGCAAAACGAAGCGTCTACGCCGCGAGGAAGAGGCCCTGCAGATATCCGTGCGGCTGGCTGGGTCGAGATGGTGAAGCTATTCATTGGAAACCTGCCCCGGGAGGCCACAGAGCAAGAGATACGCTCACTCTTTGAGCAGTATGGGAAAGTGCTGGAATGTGACATCATTAAGAACTATGGCTTTGTGCACATAGAGGACAAGACAGCGGCGGAGGATGCCATCCGGAACCTGCACCACTATAAGTTGCAC